>CAJUYI010006322.1:0-13963 GCA_910591695.1 Galerucella pusilla
GGAAGACCCTGTATATTTTTAAATTTTAGGAATATTTACGTTATTCTGAACATTTTTTGTTAATACTTCCCTTTACCTATCTTGAACCGTTTTTGAGTTGTAATGTTTTTTAAATGAAAATGACACTTTTTTACCATGTACATAAAACTCAATATCCTTTAATGTAATGAGAATAAATTTTTAAATTTCTTAGGAACTATTCACCACATACCGCTTTATCGTTTACACTGTGAGGTTACCTTTTTTATTATACAGGGTGCTGTCAACATTGGAACGAAAACGGAATCCACAATCTTCGCGTAATTCCTTTTTTTCAATTGGGACACCCTGTATGTGATTATTTATTTTAGTAGAATACGTTGTCCACTATCGATATGTATTACTATTCCCTATACCTATCTCCTGCAGTTTTCAAATAAATCAGCTTTATAAATTTTTGTCACAAAAAATGAATTTATCAAGTCGCCTATGGAATATTCTGACAAATAACAGTTATTGTTAATGTTTAATAGTCACCTTGTTGTATACCGTTGTGTGAAAGGTATAATAATAGTTTGTCTTTAATTTTCTTAACAAAATAATAATGGCACATTTAGGATATACAAATGATGATTTTTTAAATTTAATTATGATTCACGGTGACTATAACAGAATAGTATCCAGAACTTGCCGTGTGTTTGCTGAGAGATATCCTGAAAAGCCTCGACCAAATCATAAAACTGTAAAATGTTTGCTACACAACTGTTCCCAGTTTAGTCAGTTTAAAATTAAAAGAAATAAGCCCAAGACCCATGTCGATAATGAGGATTTACAAATAGACATCCTGGGATATTTTGCAGCTCATCCAAATTCATCCTTAAAAGAGTCTATATATAAATGTTTGGAATTTGATGGGCAACACTTTGAACATTTGTTGAATTAACAAGCTAGTACCTTATTATCTTTGATAGTATCTGTATAATTGTTCAATGTTTAACCGGTTGTTGGCAATAGCACAGTCTCTTATAGAACTCCTCCTTTTGTTTAAAGTTTGAGGTGAAATATTCCGTATTTCTGTAGTTATCCTTTGAGGTCTACAATGCTAGTTGGTTGTGTTGCATATACTTTATTATTGAGATAACCCCACAGAAAAAAATCCAACGGCGTAAGGTCTGGCGATCTAGCTGGCTAGATTTCATCTGAATAAGTTCTTACCATTAAAGCATAATGGGGTGTTGCCCCGTCTTGCTGGAACCAAACATTTTCATTCGGTAAGCTAGGATCTATTGCGTTGGGATATAAGTTTGCCAACGCAGGATTAACTTCATTTCTAAGCATAGGTATTTAAATAATTTTTAGCTGTCAAATTTCCATCTATATATATAGGACCAATAATATGGTCGCCTATGATACCGGCCCGAACGTTCACCTTTTGAGGGTACTGAGAATGTGTCTCACGCATCCAATTAAAATTATCTGCTGACCAATATCTACAGTTCTATCGGTTCACCTCTCCATTCAATGTGAATGCTGATTCGTCAGAAAAAAGAATGGTACCAAGAGCTATCTCATTTCTGTTCAGCTTATTCATCAATCTTTCGCAGAAATCCATTCTACGATCTGGATCGTCTTCTGTTAACTCCTGCACAAAAGTTAATTTGTAGGGATGAAGTTTTTCTTTATGAAGACATCTTAGAACAGTTGGATGACTAACATTATTTTCACGGGCAATTTGACGTGTACTTGAAGTTGGATTCTCTTCGACACTTATAACAAAATATCCACTTTAACATCATCTTCAACGAAACGTGGTTTTCTTTTCAATGGTTTGACATGTCCAAGTTCTCTGAATTGTGCATGAATTTTAGACACAGTACTTTGTGAAATATTAGGAAATTCGGGATACCTATGATTAAATAAGTTTACCACTTCAACTTGACTTCTGCAGTTAATCTCAATTCGGTGAGTCTCAGTTAAATATTTCATTGTTATGTCGACAAGGAAAGAGTGTTTGACAAAGATTTTACTTTTTCAGTATAAACTGTCAACACATCAACAACTGATAGAATAGAAAACAATCCACATTATTCACCGATTTAAAACAATCCACATTATTTACCGATTTTGTCTAATTATTGACGTTTTTATGCAATTTTTAGGTATTTATGATAAAATTCATGGGCGTCGCAGGTTTTGTTTAATATACAAATACGTGTAATAATTAGTTAGTTTAGATTTTTGATAAATCCATATTTAGCTAATTTATTTTTCCAAAATAAAATTTAATACTCCTGTAGTATAAATTCAATAATATTCAACGAACAAAATGTATATAGTGAAAAGGTATAAAAGATGAATAATATATAATTTTAAGATATAATTTTTTGCATACCTTTTTCCAATAGAAATATGTAAGAATTAATTTATCACCTTTCATTTATTATTTACAACCTTAACTTTTACCAAAGATTGAAAAAAAATTCTGATTGAGTATTTATATTTTTCTCCGCCGTGCAGCAGAGTCGCGCGGATGCGGAATACATACTTAGTTTACTAAATTTCCTACGGACAAACCATTGATCGGACGAAAAAAAACGCAGGAATCCTTTTTTATTGCAAAACACTTCCCCTACACGGTGGTATTTTTTATTCTTCTCCACCTTCCTCCCAGCATGAATTATTGGAAAACTTCGAAAAAAAAAGTTTTTTGGTTTTTTTTTCCTAATTTGGGAAATCGATAGACTGGTAAACTTTTTTTGGTATTAATCTACATACTTCAAGGTTCTTACAAAATAAAAATCAGCCGTATTGCTAATTACTTGTACTTTTGGTCTAAAATGACCCATATCGACTGGCCTATAAATGCGCCGCATTTTCCTACGGCTCTCGGCTGTATTACTGCTTTTTATCTAACATAATGCGAATTCTCAAACATTCTCTTTTTTATCCAATGTTGATTGACAAATTGACCAGCAACATTTAAACTGGTTATTATAATTAAATTTTTAATTTATAAATAATTGTTGCTTTCAAAATTCCTATAATCTGCCAGATGTAAGTAGATATATTTACGATTACTATCAACATTAATTTATGTATTATTATCAATATACCTATCAATATTTATTTATATCATTATGTATAAAATATTTTAAAGAAATCAACGTGTATAAAGTTAATTGAAAACTTTCCCACGAGTTGATTTATTTAAAAGAAAATTTTACAGATATTCTGAATATTTTTAAACATACTTTAAGACAGTGTCGCTGTAAATCAGCTTTTACTATTAGTTTTGAACAGACTATACAGTATGGTCAAAACAAAACAAAAAAAAATTTGTTAAAATGTTTAGTTGAACAATGAATAACTTTCTTTGACTGTTCCGTAAGTGGCGGTAATATCTTTTTGAAATTAATTTCTTTTTCGTTCTATTAAGTTGGTCATCGTGAACGGCTCTGCAAATGGCCGATTGCGGCCTCGATCGGCATTACAATGCAGCGCTGCGGTTTTTTAAAATGGACAAATTTGGAAAAAGACATATCCGGTGCCAAGTTCGGATGGCCTTTTAGGGAAAAGTAGACCAATGTGAATGTTTATTAAACCAAAGAGCTGCCATTGTCTGTCGACATGCATGTTAATGAGAATAGAGAACTTGGGATTGTTTAGTCTACATGGGTTTCAGTTTTAATCGATACTTAAACGCCTTTAGTGTTTATTTAATAATTTTATACCCAGAAATTTAAATATAACTTCCTCGAAATAATGGAGAACACTATTGAGTATTAAGTGCTCATGGCCTGGAGAGCCAGCAGAAGTACGATGGCAATTTAGCTGTATAGATGAAAATTTAGCAAGACGGAGCAAAGCACTATTATGCAGTCACAGTCTTAGGGACTGGTTATAAAATAATTATACAAATACATGGATTGGAAGGAAATGCTTCTTTGAGTAGCCACCTAGGTCACCAGACTTACACCAGACTTATAAAAATCAACCGATTATAATTTGTTACACACTGTTTGCATAAGGGTTAGTGAGCCACTAGGGATTTGAAATTATTACCAAAAGCTAAAACCTGTTCATTTCTCAAAATCTTTCAGTGCCAAACTTGATGGATAAATTACTCAGTAACACTTCGTAATTTAAAAATAGCATCCCTGTAAACAAACTAATGTTTTTTAACTCTTAACATAATTATTATGATCTCAGTTATACAAACAACCTTCCAACCATCCTAATTTTAATAGAATTAACAAGGTGTGGCTCTATTTGTTTTGAAAAGCTCCTACTCTATCATCATTTACTAGTTTGTTATTTCAGTAAACTGTATAATAGTCGATAAGTTAATTTCATGAATGAATTAAATTTTTGAAGTTTGCTGTAGTAAGTCAAAGGTGAAATGTTTTGATAACATATGTTTGTGATACTATGGAATAGTAGATATATTATACACCAAGGCGTACAAGACTGGAGGCTGCATTGCAGGTTTTTTTTATAATTATTAATAATAAAAAAAGTTTTCCATAACATGCGGCGAACTTAAATGGATACTTTATGAAAATGTTCACCGATTGACTTTCTAATTTATTTCGATTATGCTTTAAATACGTACATGTTTTGTGGTAAGAGATGGGATTGCTATATTGCACTTATATTGTTTTTACGAATAATTTTTTTTTCATTCGTGTGATTAAGAACAAGTAATGCCCCAAAACAAAATTAAAAATACTCAAAACTTTCAACCATTAACCTACATTTATTATAATTTAATTCGTATACCGGGTGATCAAATAAATAAGAACGTCGAATGTAAATAAACAAATAATTTATTAATAAAACATCCTGTATTAACCCCACAGAGCGTGTAATGACTTGTCTCTTCTTCTTGAATATCCCCGCTCATCCATGTAATGATATTTCAGCCTATCGCGCTAATCCATAATACCATCCATTAACTCAATCAACTTGATCGGCCGCTAACAGCATATCTCAATTAATTTGAGCCATTTGCAATTATCGCATTAACTCATTGATCATCAGATTTAAGAGAGGCGCTCTGATCAAATTCCTCGGCAGTCAAATCAGATTATAGAGTTTAAATGCCCGCAACACGTCCGTCAATTGTCTGATAACCCCTTTTGGTCCGAATGCTTTTGATTGATTTCACTTAAATGTCTGACTAATTAAATAATTCGACTGGCTATAATCGTATTCAGTATTACAGGATGTTATACTTTATTTTGTTGCATAAATCTTTAACTACAGTTTCTGCCTATCTGTGGCAATTATTTTTTGTTCTCAATTGCCACAAAATAACTAACCGGAAAATGAATTTCTGGCAAAAACATAATAATCTGCACTGATAGTAGACAAGCCCTATTAGCCTTGAACAGACAACGTGTTATATCGGGGCTAGTACTAGAGTGCACCAATATTTAGCTATTCAAATTCAAATTATTTTATTCGGAATTTATTTCAATACGATTGCGCAAAAAATGGTATAAGCATCTCGAACGTTAAGGGTAATTACAACGTTTGCATGTAGATTCCTCTCGTAAAATTGGACAAAATTATATGAGGATTAAGGGGTCTAGCACATTATGTATTTATTTTTCGAAATACAGGGTGTTGAAATTTTGAAAACTTGAATGTTTTAATTCGATAACTTTAAAATGGATGGATAAATTGAATTTACATTTGGCAGGTTGTTTTTAAATGTAAAAGGGCATATTTTGATAGAAATAGTAGTTTGTGCAACTAGTGTGGATATGATGGCCATATCGCACGAGGACGAAGTTTGAGCATGACGCCCTAGGCGTAATGTTTTTTATTTTTTATTTCGACGTTTCGGTAGCGTTCCAGCTACCGTTGTCAAGATTAACTAGTAATAAAATTTTTGGTCCCTATCTGACACAACGAAAAAATATGTCATATTTTTTCGTTGTGTCAGATTTCAATTTCATATCGTCTGGAGTAGTAGGAGGTATGGAATACACAATATTTTTAATTTAACCCCATTCGAAAAAAGCTCAGTCAATTCTGGTGACCTAGCTGGCCAATTAAAAGGACTGCCTCTACCTATCCATTTATTTCTGAATTTTCTATTGATGTAGTTCCTAACTGCACGTTAAGAGTGGACAGGAGCTCCGTCCAATTGTAGCCACATTTTCTTTCGGATGCTGAGTGGTAGGTGTTCAAGAAGGATCCAGAAGTCTTTTATAAAAAAATCGGCCGAATTGCTAATTACCTGTAATTGTTACCCCTATCGTCTGGCCTATAATACGCCACTCTTTAGAAGCCCACGATCCTAATTTATAGTGAATTTCCCAATATTGATTTCTCTCTTATAATTTAATTAAATGCGATATATTTTTTGGAATAACCAGTAGTTGATTGTTATGTCGACTATTATTGCGGTCTCAGACTCGCCAACTAAATGTCCACACAAATCCTCAGTCTATAATCACGAAACAATATCACAAGCCTACAACAAATTTTGTAAACAATTGCACTATACAACCCACTTATTTTAACGACAGCTATCACATTATTAGAAAGCGTATTCTTGAACATTTATGCAACGGTTATCAGTTGAATGACTAATATTGTATCTATTAGACATACAAGGTGAGCTAATACTTTATCAAAAAATACGTTAACTCTATGTCAACGGTACGAACCGTGTATTTAGTGCCACTTATTAGAGTCGAAACATTTTCATGGGATGTTTCAGCTATTACAATGTTTGCCAATATTTCATTAATTCTAAGTTTCATCAACAGTTTTAAATGTACCAGAATCACTCTGTATAGCAACTGAACCATGTATAAAGAAAAAGTAAAAATGATGCAAAAGTATAGGAAATTTGTAGCAATAGATATTTTAGTGTGTATTGGAGCGAAAACTTGTGACAGTAGAAGTTTTGTAAGATACGATACTACGAGCACACACCTAGTATTGCGCTCTTTATTTATTAAATTATTTTCCCATAGTTCAACCAACAATTGTATTTATTACTAAGAAAATAAAAAAAGTTCCCAGATATAATTTCTGCTCTAGCTTCGGGTCTGTATTAGTTACAAATTGTTGCCCCGCGTTGGGCGCCAAAACATTTATTTTATTGCTTCGTAAACTTAGCACTAATTAGGGACCTCTACCATGTATTCGTTTGTTAACTTCGAGTAAGATGATCTTGCACATCAGACATCTTGATAACATTCTATTGTTCGGTTTGAGAAGTAAACTGACGTAGAACTGCTACGCTATTATATCTTGTGGTTCATTTGATGTGTTTACTCTTTGTGTAAGTCGGTTCATATAATTAGAAGGAATAACGCAATATATGCAACAAATAATTATACTATCACAGACACTTCTATCTTCCTAGTGAGTATGTTCTGTTTTCGAAGTATCCACATCTTTCTAGTCAATTTTTTAATAAAAATCACACTCGACCAAATTTAAAAAAACTTACAAACAACTACGTATACACTGAAAGAATAGACCAAAAATAATGTACCGGTACAAGAATTATTCAATTTTAATAATTGGTCACCTTATAAATATCTATCTAGAGGAAAGCAACCCTTAGGCCACATTCTAACTGCCCAAAGGAGTATCACGAACAAAAGTACTAAATTAAAACGATTTCAAATTAATCTTCTATGTATAGACATTTTATTGACGTATAATTGCAGAAATTGTTCTCGTGTCTGCTCATGTGTTTCTAGTTTTAGTAGTCACGATTTTTGCCATTTGAAAATAATAATTAAGCGCGTATAATTCTGTCTGCAACAAATAGAAATTAACCGTGTACTGGAGAACTAAAATCCGGAACATTATTATTTATTAACGTTTACAAAAGTACAGGGTTATTCATTATAAATTACCCACCCCCTATCATCGTTTTGGATACAGCTCAATATTCTATCAAAAGTTCAGTAGCGTGGGATACAAAAAATAATGGTTCTTTTTAATAAAGACCATTCCAAAAATGTGAAAATGTACAGGGTGTCCCATTTAAAAAAGAACTATTATTTTTTGTATTCCCCTAAATTTGCACGCTATTGAACTGTTGATGGAATATTAAGAAAATTCAGCTGTAACCAAACAACTTTTAGATATATAAGACTTTTTTTTCTAAAAGTAATAATAACGATGATAGGGGGTGGATAATTTATGATGAATAACCCTGTACAATAAAAGAGTATTTAGAATAAACTTTAAGGAATCCAAGTTTCTATAGCACTTATGAAGAATAATCCAATTATTACCTACTTTTTTATCATCATAGGCTCTAATTTTGTTATGTTTACGCTTGTCCAAAATTTGGTTTTTGGCCAGAAAAAATCGAAGCAAACATAACCTTCCAAATATTTACCAATTGATCAAAAACTAGGTACTTCTACTCAGATTTTTGTGCTCAAAAGTGCCTCAATAAATGCCGAAAGACCTACACTGTTTAGTCTAAGTATATTTTTGGTTGCTTTTATGCAAAAACCCACTTTTTGTTTTTATACAAACTCCGAAATATAAATAGCACCAGTGTAATAAATTGACAAAAAAAAGTGTAGCCGACAAAACTGTGATAAATACAATTTTTTGCGAAATTTAAAAGGTATATAAATAGGCTTTTGAAGCTACATATTGAATATCGATTTTTTTTTCAAATAACTCTGGAACTGTTTGACAATTTTCAATAAAATTGAACAAGTGGATTTTTGTATGGTAAAAAAGGCTTAAACGTGTGCATTCCATTAAAGTTTTACTGCAACTATGATGCTTTTTTTTATTTTTACCAGCTATTCAGAAAGAATAGTTAATAGACAATAAATATTATAGTTCCTTCAAAGCTTGACGAATACCATCTACTTACTCCATAAGTGGTTCTCACACTTTATGAAGATTATATTTATGGGGTATAATAATAACCTTCATTTTAACTAAATAATAAATACCTAGAGTACGTAACAAGTTTCATTCTAAAATGGTCTACGCCTTCATACTATTGTTATCACTTAATAACCTTGTTGGCATAACATTGTATATGCAACCTTCGGCACCAAATGACTCAATTATATAATAATAAGTAGCAACAAAATCATTTTAATTGAACTTTTATCGGTAATTGTTGAAAATATAATTTTTATACAGGGTGTTCCACGAGGTTTTGTCCAGCATATATCTCGAGAACTATTTGAACTACAATATTGAAATTTGGCGGTTATAAACCGTACGTAGTATTACACATTTTAAGTAATCAGCTACTTTGCTACAATGTTACGTTTCGGGTCACGTGGTATAATTTTTAGAAATTTTAATAAGACAACCTGTATATTGTTCCACTGCTCTAAAGGCCTCTCTTATACTAATTCGGCGATACCTATTTTTTTTGTGTTGGGTACTTAGAAACGACAAAATAATTTTTATGAAGTTTTTTATTTGACCATTTCACTAGAGTAAATTGATAACTGACAAAATTTGTAGTTTTTGATCTGGCAATTTTTTAATGTTTAATATATCAAATCTATGTGTATAAAATTCTATCACTCTGTGATAAAATTCAATATAAAATCTTTGTTAGTGGTTTCAAAGGAAACTAAGTTGTTTATTTATTTATTTATTTAACTGTCTAAAAATTATTAAAACTGTTTCAAAAATTTAAATAAGTATTATTAACATGAATAATACAAGATTTGGAAATAATTCAATAAATGAAATAGAGAGTACAATTAAGTTTAGAATGCTTCTGGACGCACGTAATTATACGTTAGAAAAGGATACTTCTGAACAAGTTATAGCAAAAATTCTTGAAGATTATGGTTTTAACATGAAAAAAAGAGATGGAACTGATTATACTGAAGCTAGTGTGAAAACACTTTGGAATACGACTGCTCAAATGGTTCAGGAAAAATATTTTCTAGAATTTAACATCAAAATTGATCCATTTAAAGATATTACCTATAAATTTGCTAGATTGGCCAGGGATACAAAACGTAAAAAGCTTCAGGCTGAACCTGAAACCAGAAAAAGAAGTTCTAACGCGTTTACCAAAGAAGAATTAATGGAAATGGTAGAAAGCTATTCTGAAGATAATCCTGATGGGTTACAAAAAAAGTTTTTTCATTTATGCTCGTTCGAATTAGCATGGCGTGGAAATGAAGCTGCTAATTGTGATATTAATTACTTTAAAAAAGAATAATGATAATAAAGGTAATTTTACTGGCAGGGTAGAATATAATCAAATCTTTTCCAGGATCAAAAGCTTTATCTGGCAGTAAGTGGCTGGTAAGAAATAATGCTAACAACAATTTGTGTCCCGTTCGTTTATTTTAAAAAATTATTGAAAAAAGAAAATCCAATCCTTATCTAACAACAACAAGATTATTTTTAATAGTACATCCAAATTGAGAGAAATATGGTACAAAAATTCACCATTGGGAATTAATACAATTTCAAAGTGGACGAAAATATCGGCAGAATCAATTGGTATCGACACAAAAAAAATTAAAATAACCAATCATTCACATAGAGCTTCTGCAATATCTGCATTAGCAAAAGAAGGAGTTGGTGAACAAGAAGTAATTAAGCTTACAGGACATTCTTCTGCCCGTTCTTTGAAACCATATTTACAATTAAATGAAGAACACCATTTCCAACTTATAGAGAACCTTCGAAAAATAAAAATAAAGAAAAGGAATCCTCAGTTTCTAACTTAAATTCATCACAGGTTATGATGCAAAACAATCCCCAAAATAATGCTACAACGTACAATTATAATAATTGCACTTTTTACATAAATAAATAATATTTTTCTCATAATGTTATTATTTTTTTGGCTTTGTATAATTGAAGTTTGCAATAAATAAAACGTTTAAACATATGATTTTTTTAGTTTTTCTCTCGTGAAATAGTCAAGTCGAATAACACTCAATTAAAAATTTTGTAAGGTAAAATTTTTCTCTTGTATTCAAGTTTGTTGCTTTTAGGTAATTTTGCTCATGACATTTAATCCAAAACCAAGTAACAAACTTTCATGACAATCGAAAAATTGTGCCGACAAAATGTTCACTCTCGTGGTATTATATAAATATGAAAAACAAATACACCTGAAAAACAAAAAGAATTGGAATACAATATCACTTTTACTACAGTTGATGCTCCAATTGATGTCCACCTTCATTAATGCAGCATTCAAATCTACTGAGTAAATTTCTTGTGCATGCTTCTCTGATTCTGTTTTTAAATCATCTACATCATCAGGAGCTGTAACATAAACTAATCCTTTTAAATATCCCCAAAGAAAAAAATCTAACGGGATTATATCTGGTGAACGAGCCGGCCAATGTAGTGTACCATTTTTCCCAATCCATCTGTCTTTGAAATACACATTCAGATGAGACCTTACTCGCTGAGCAAAATGAGTTGTTGTTTTTCAAATAAAATTATTTTGTCGTTTCTATGTACCTAACACAAAAAATAGGTATAGCCGAATTAGTATAAGAGAGGCCCTTAGAACAGTGGAACGATATACATATGTCTCATTAAAATTTCTAAAAATTATACTACGTATGGTTTATAACTGCCAAATTTCAATATTGTAGTACAAATAGTTCTCGAGATATATACTGGCCATACCTCGTGGGACACCCTGTATAAATATGCAACTAACATTTTACACCAAACCGTCAGTGGCCATATAAATATTTCTGAACCTACCCCTTCTCCATATATTTACATAACTATTTTTATCTTTTTTTTTTGTCAAACTCTAGAAAGGAAGGGAAACTCTTTTTGTAAATTCGTCAGCTTTTTATTTGTCTTCGATACTCTAATTACCTGAACACGTAGACGTTATCTCTTATGAACTTATAGAAAGTAGTATATTTAAAAAATGTGAGCCCCTATAAAAATATCAGTATACTATGTATTGTTATCGATTTTAAACCACGGCAAACATTTGCAAAAAAAATACCTCGTTAAACACGTACGTATATCGTACACACAATATTCTAAATGCCCTTTGTGCACGATTTATCACTAAAACAGTCAGTAATGACACACTGTTATTACTATTGCTCACACATATTTACATTTGTACAGAATGATTTCATTGACCTGTACATAGATATACCCAGAGGGTAAAAAACGTACTTCACTGTTCACCAGGCTGTATCTCATGAGCCGTTATAGCAAGACAGTTGAAATTTTCACATTTACACGACCTAACGACTCATGGAAACTAAACGTAAGGTTGGTTAATGAGTATAGTTGATCTAAAATCAGTGTGGAATCCAAAAGAAAAGATTGTTTTCTAGTGAATCACCATATGTTTAAGCTTAACATTAAATGAATATTCCACATCGGTCTTGTTTACACCAAAATCTGTTGATATATGTACACGTGGTTCTATAATTATGTATAGTCGCGAATCTACTGATCAATATTTTAAACATGGCTGGGTGACGTAATGTTTTGAATAGACAATTGGATTTGTGTGACAGCGATTATATTTTTTATTGCAGTTTATTTTGTGGTAGTGATGGGTAGCAAAAAAATAACTTTCGATAATGTTTGCCCCATCAAAGTTTGTCAAAATCAAAGTTATAGTGGTGACCATAAATACTGTTCATTTCCTAGTGAAATTGGAAGGTAAGAGATGCTGCAAGTGTTTATTGAAATGAAAAGTACATATATTAATGGGTTTTTTCAAACATATTTCGCATTTTTCACATTTTGAGAAATTTTATCTTTTTTTGACCAATCTATATCTGTAGAGTAGGGAGGATGAGTGTAGGCTCACAGCATTTAGGCCACATGTGACCCATTGTACATCCTACCGAGGAGTTGTCCTGTCCAGGAAGGTGGACAGGTCACTAGGAGACATCTCCTTTATATCGGCAGGTGTGGGCCAAGACTAACCGAACACACACTCTGTTCACACATACTGCACAGAGGTGTGTCCACTAGCTCCATAGTATGGAGGTGTTTCCTTAGTTGACCGTGGCCAGTCAGAAATCCAACTGTTAAACGTAGTTTTTTCCTGGTTATCGCCAAATATTTCTTCGGCGCCAGCTTCTCAGGGTCTCCCAAGATAGGTGTCACTAGGTTCTAAAATTTTAGTCCAGCCGCTTCCCTAACTTTGATAAATTTTATCTTTTTTTGACCGCCTGTATGTTGGAAAAAATAATTTTGACCAATGAAATTCAAAGAAAATTTAATGCTTTTGCATGTGGTTTTTCCGGATTTACGCTCAACCACATAGTTAATAAGATATGGTAAAAAACAGTGTTCGAAAACAACAAAGAATACCTCAAATTTTTGTTTTCTTTTTTATTTCATCTTTTCTTATTTACTCTTTTTCTCGATTTTTGTTTCTCACGTAGATTTTCAAAACTTTCTACATTCACAAGTATGGCTACCTCTTTAAATATTTTCAGCAGTCAACTGGTGATTCCCCATAAAACAATTTTAATTCCTGTACTTACTTATTATATCAACAATAATAATTGCAATATATTATAGAATCTTTTTTTTTAACCACAATATCCTCGTTTCGATTACGGTGGCTCTCCTTCCTATGTTAGCAACCTTGATTCGATAAAACCTTACTCATGGAAATATTAGTCTAGTAAAAATACAATTTACAGTATGCTCGAAAGTTCTCCTAATTGTATTCATTCTGTATGTTTATTTATCAAATGCGAAAATTTTTGTTAGTTCTAATTTTACTGTACTATTTTCCCCAATCGAAAAACCGTGAATAAAAATCCTGCTGACATTGCACTGTCTAGTATCAACTGTGCGGATATTATTTTAACAAAATTTACTGTCAGTTTAACAAACGATCTCAGATCACGCGTACGCTGTTCGGTGCATAGTTTACATTCTAAGTAATTTCTCCTAACCTTCCGTATTGATTTGATTTGACTCATACTTTGTTTAAATGTTATTATAAAATTTCCTTCCCAACTTGGTTAGTCAT
>CAJUYI010006323.1:0-13961 GCA_910591695.1 Galerucella pusilla
TTTTTAATTTTTAGGACAAAATGGAAACGACAGAATCAGTTGAGACTAGAACAGCTTCGACATCAAGCTTCGGTGGAAAAAGAACTTCTTAACAGTGCTGGAATCCGTAAAGATAGTGGAGAGTCGCCTAGTTGTTGCCCTCCTACAGGTATTCCGAGATACACAACCCAATCACCTTGTAGTTTTTTGACTTCTGCAGCGGCTGCTATTTTTCACAACGTTACTTATGTGCATGGCTGTCAATTATAGATTCTTACTTTAATTGCTTAGTACCAAAATGATTGTTGTTTTTGTACAGTGGTACAACTAGTCTACAGAATTTATTTAATTTATAAGTTGGTTATTGAATAATGAAACATATTTTTTAATTGTAAATTTGTAAGGTTAGTTATTCAGAACTTGTTGATCTGTGAAACGATAGGGCATGTCCACGACAGTTGACAATACCCCGGTGGTAAAACAATAAACACAATCAATAATTATCAAACAACTATTAACCTATATAAACGATGAAATAAAACAATTTAATTTGTTAAAATCTACTTACATTATATTCGAACATATGCTCAACTTAAAGTTTCTACTGTGTTAGCGAAACGCGTCACAAATTTAAGTTGAACATACAAGTTGGCAGAAGCAAACGTGAGCCCTGGTGGGCGTGTTCATGTCGCTGTAGTTGTATTTTTGTAGTAACAATTCTATATTTTGAATCGATAAATATCGATACCATAAATGTCAACTGTTAAGAGATATGTAAACAAAGTCAAACTTGCTTAAAATGTAACTCTAAAAAATACTAATAAAAAAATTTATCTTGGACCAAAACTAAAACTACCGTTCGCCCTAAATGTCTATTTTGTCAAATTACATGACTGTATTAATGTCATGAAAAAGAAGGGTCAAGTTTCTATGTAAAGCAGCAATACCTATGAACTGGTTATAGTCCAGTGTTGCCGATACAAAAATGAAAATTACCCGAACTTACTATTCAAATTATCAGAATTTGTCAAAATTACCAAAATGACACATTGGTTATCTGAATAAAGTCTTCGATCCCAGTCAATGTGGAAAATCCCCAAAACAATAGCCATTTTATATATCCCTTCTACAAAATATTCGAAAAACTATTGGATCCAAATTAGTGAAATTGTCTAAAAATCGGATAATCATCTTCGCATTGACAACACTGATACAGAATGAATAAAATGATGTATGTTGATGAAATCACTCGGTCATATTATTTCGATTATATTTAACAATTACTAATGGACAATCGTTAACATTGGCTCTTGATTGGCTGCTTGCGATGACCTTATTTTAGTTCGCATATTTTCCGGGGCTCATGTTTGGTTCTGACAACTGTAGGATGAAATATAATGTAGATTTTAACAAATCAAATTGTTTTATTTCGTCGTTTAAAATTAAGAATATTTGACGATAATACATTTGGTTCAAAAAGAAAAGCAGCATGTCGAGCAACGTAAGTAAGTAAGTATTTGATTTAAGCGTTGAGAAATTCTGGAGCTTTCAGATTGTCACTAGTTTTGTATTGTTTTTTTTACATATTTTTCATATAATGAATATAAAAAGACATATTGAAGGAGCCCAAAAACAATTTTGAAGTAATTGGATAGTTATTACTTTTAAATATAATACGAAATACGATATATAACAACATCTGTGGAATCCAAACAAAATTGACTAATAAACGTGCAGTTCACGATAGACTCGGACATTTTGTGTGTTCAACAAAATTGTTTTAGTATCTACATTCACTAAATTTAAGCTCTGTATGTAATGACTCACCCTGTACATATTATTGTTAATAATGGTCAGTACGAACGAAAAGTCGTACTAATATTCTTAACTTTTGCCAAAATAGCTGCATTTTATTTTACCTTGTAGCTTTGTAAGTCCATTGTAAATTTTTGTTTTCCTTTCTAGTCATTAAAAAACAAATTCTATAATAGTCACAACTTCTATGTATAGAAATTATACCTAGGAAGTAAAAATAAAAAGATTTCCAATGAAACAAAGTTTAAAGTAGTTAAATTTTTAATCAAATCATATTTATATAGCTTTTAAAAATTGTTAGAAAATTATGTAAAAAGTTTTAGTGTAAAAGTGGATACCTAGTCATTTTGAGAATCTTTTGAAATATTTTCGAGTTTCTAGTTCTTCAAGATCACTTCAAGGTTAGGTATTACTTCACTTTAAACTTCGCTCCATTCATCACAATCACAATAACTGCAAAAAATATTTGATTTATTTTCACCTGTTGCTAGTATCTAAAGTCCATTTTCCACGGTGCGAGTTGACGCTGCAGCTCGAAAAGGTTGCATGCAACTTGGTGTTTTTTTTTCGTTAGGCGCGTTGGTCGCACGAATTAGAACTTGCTCTATTTTCGAGCGAGAAGTCGCTGCGCCTTGGTAACTTTTTGTCGCACCAACCCAAAATTTCTATTGGCTGCTCCGCCTTGACATTACTGTCACTGCTAATTAAGTTGGCAACACCTTACGTTTCCCTGATTGTACTTTTTCTCGCAGCGATTTGTCCCAGCAACAAGTCACTGCGATTTGACGCAACGTGGAAAATGAGCTTAACGTAGATGTATGGTTGTAGGTTATATTATGTATAGATTAGTAGAGAAGTATGTACCTGCCTGTTATCCTTGTAAATATTTTTTTAATAAAATACTACCACTAATAATAGTTTGTTTACTTTTCAAATATTCATCTACAAAAAAAATCCTTATTGCTCTACAAATATAAAGATAAAGTATTCTATAATAATGAAAGAAGCTTAATTTTTGCTTATTGTGTTTCTCTTACTTCGGAGCAAAGTAATTACAATGTAAAATAATCCCAAAGTAGGTGGCAATTGAAAGACACAGGATTTTGAGGGTGAACTGTTTAATAAAAAGATTGTTGAAAGTCCCTTTTTAAAATAATATACTTGTCAAATGTGTCATCATGAAAAATCCATAAGCTACAACCCAATGCAATATGAGAAGGAAGAAAAAGGAAGCATAAGTTTGCAGAAAACTCATAAAATATAATTGAAAATGGATAATGGGACATTTATCAGCTGATAGACGTCATTAGATTGACATTTAGTTGGTTGGTTACAGAAGTAAATTTCTCCTTAGCATAGAGGCTTGCATGTAAATTGACGCCAAATTGTTCTTGCAAGACTTTGCAGAAATTCAATAATGAAAAGGTTTTTCTAAGCAATATTAGTACTTTCCAACTTTAACGTCCTGTATCTCAAAAACTGGCGAATTCTAAAAAAATTTAACAATTCCGTTTTGCGTAATTTAGTTTTAAGCATTACAATACAGTAAATTTTGTTCGTAAATGTAAACAAAATTTATAAGCTTATCCCAGTTCTTTATAATAAAATACCCTGTCTTTATTTTTAATTATTTTAGAAATACAGTTTCCCTAAATAACTGCCTTTTAATAGTAAAAAACGTATGCATTTAACAATAATACCTATAATAGTAATTCTTTATTTAAAATAAGTTCATTTGAATCAATAAAAAACATTATTTAAAAATCTAAATAATTTTCTACGCACGAAAGTAATTTTGAACTGCTTGTCGAAGTCGAACAAATTAAAGTAAACACTTTTTTTGACAAATTCTGATAAGAACCAGTTTTTATAATATCGCAAGTAGGCATAGAGAAATAATTATTAGTAGGTATCCAAGTACTATCCAAGTTAGCTTTGATGCTATTACTGTCAAAAGCTTCATTTACTTTATTCGTGAAAAATAATTCGTCGGTAGAAGTTTGAGTGTATTTAAATCCGGTAAATTTTCGTGTGAAATTATAAAAACTATGCGAAATCGTATTGTAAGTGTTAGCAAATTACATGAAACAAGTTCCATGTCGATATTATTGAGGTAAGAATATAAATTTTACAAATACCTAATTGTTGATATTTTCACTAAATTTATTTTCCCCTAAATTATAATGGACTCTTCCAAGTAAAGTTATATATCACAGTAGGTATACTGTTATATTCTACATTGTGCAATAGGTTCTTTAAGTTGTGATGCATGTCTAGGTATTTTTAAAAGCATTACAAATACAATACAATAAGTTTTTATATGCGATTAGGCTATTAATTTAAAACAAGAGATGTATCTAAATTGAATCATAATTCTGTCTCTCATTAATTCGAAACTCGAGGTACTCTTAAAATTTTACTAATTATTGAGTGTGAAATTTTTGAGAGAAAATAAATAAAACCCCTTGCTGCATGATTTTTAATTTTCTTGTCAAAAAAATATATGCGTTGGAATGATTGATTAGGAGTTATGAAAAAATAGTGAAAAAAAAAAGTTTTAGATATTTTAAGGAAATAAATGTCAAACTTTGACTTGTGCGTCATTTGGCACAAAATGAGATAACAGTAACAATGTTAATTTTTGACATCTACCAAATTTGGCACAAATTTTGGAAATAAAATAAATGTAATAAGTATAAATTCAGATTTATTCAAAAAAATAGATTTTATCTCAACAAAAGAGTAAAAATCTTGCCCTATTCCGTGTAAAATTTGCTAAAACAATTGTGATCCTTATTCAGACATAAAAATACTGAACATTTGCCACATGATATGTGGGATTTTCTCTTACAATCTGGATATTTGCACCTCTGTCGTTCTTCACCTACTCTTGGCCAATGATTCAAATTGTCCGTTCTTATTTGCTGGGCTTTCTTTTGAGAAAAATATTCTATATTGAATTTTCTCCAAACAAGCTAGCACCTGTCACCATCCAGATAATATTCACTAAATGATTCATCAAATTTGCGCGTACGATAGTGGAAAGAATTTAGCGGCTGCCTGTGAACAAGCGAGTGTGCTAGATATGGGACAACTTGAGTTAACAGCACAAACTCTTCGGAAACTCAGAAAAAAATGATGATTTTGAACGTGTGCCAAATATAGCACAGTATGCGGTATTATTTATTAACTGCTATTATTTAACAATGACAAAAGTTTATAGGTAGGTACATACATGTACCTACATTTATGTATTCATAATGTGAATTAATTAATCTTTCGAAAGAACTGTTAGGTATATTGGTTTGCTTCAAAGCACATTGCTGCTGCTTAGACTGCTGAATATCTTTTTTTAATCCGATTAGCCTACAGCCAAATGGTTTGTTGTATTTTTACTTGTGTTTTTTTCATACCGTTGTCCACTGCACCGACTTTTAATTTTCGGTCGTTGGTTTGATTCGCAAAATGATTTCCAACGGGTTTATTATAGAGGGTAATTCCAGAAATAATAACAAATTAAGCACAAAAAACATTCAATATAAACAGAGGATTATTTCTCATTATAAACTTAGCATTATTTGCATGTATATTAAAATGTAGGTATAATAATTTATGATCCTTGCTGGCTCTCAAATTTTTAATTCCTCCTCGACAATGAGGTTGGTTACTTCTAGTAGCGTAAATAATATGCTCTATATACACATCTCTTTCTACTACATTCGGTCTTGAAAATTCTCGGTAAATGGAAACGAACTCGACAGTAATGATGCTAAAATACATTTAATTGGAAAACATTTCTAAGCTTTTGTTCGTCGAGTGTTCTGCTATGCAGTTTTTCCAGATTTTGAAAGTGAAACCTTTAAAATTTTAACGTTGTGTTAGTTGAAACACACCGGAAAAATTTAATGATATATATTCTTGTTGCTTCGTTCCCTTTTATTCGACTTTTTCTTTTCAGGGGAAATGAAATAGCGCCAGAAGTTGGATAGGACTTTGTAAACATTTTGTAGGTATGTCGATCTTTTTTCAAGGAGCTCGAGGGGTTGAAATTTAGTTTTGATATAGAAAATGTTTGTGCATTTTAAAATTAAACAGTATTTACCGTGGAATACGGAAAATAGAAAACCTAGGTGGAAAGGATGTTTGAGAAAAAGTTGAATAAATAAAATTATGAAAAATAGAAGTAGAACTAAGCAAATATACACTTGTATAAAATAATCTAGAATATAATTAAGTGTGTATAGTTATTTTAATTTTCAACTAGTACGTGTATCGCTATCCGCATGTGTTGCGAACAACATTGTATTCAGGAGAGGGCGAAAAATAAATATCATTTAGTTAGTTGAAAACTTATACAGGGTATTTCAAAAAAAGGTGACCGCAACTCTATGATAGGTAGAAAACTGAAAAAATTTTGGGGTTTCCTAAGTAAAAAAATTTCGTATTCAAGATAAAGGGCGTTGAAGAAAAAAATGTATGTGTTACAGTGAATGTACACTCTTCTTAAATGTACATTTTTACCGTAAAATGTGTATATTTCCCAAAAAGTTGGGTATATATATGAGAGCTGAATATAATGTATATGTACATACATACGTGCGTGTTACAAAGTAAGTATTGGATATTTTGCTAAAATAGTGAATGCATTCAATACTTTGCAACGCGCATATCAAGTTAATCAAGAAGGGGAAGGGTAATTCAAATGATTATATTCCCTTCCCCTTTATGTATATATTAATGTTCATTACAAAGTATTGGATATCTTTTAAGGGGAAGGGAGAATATAATGATTATATTTCCTTCCCCCTTTTCTCACATTTACCAAAACGACATGAGAATTCAATGTACATTTCCCTTCTTTGAAATTGTAAATGTAAGTTGAATGCAGATGGCAAATGTGCACATTGGCCGCAATATCTACTTTTACCGATACACATTTCTTACGATTTTGCCAAAACTTCATATTATTAGTCGTATATAAGTGAGAATTCCCTCAGAATGAATTGTTGGGATTTGAACAAAACCAAAAAGCCGCTGTGATGACGAACAAGTTTTCCAGCTTTTGCAATGGAAACTTTTACCCATTTTTATCCTAAAATCTTGAATATTGGTGGTAGAGTTTATTTTTTGAGGAAATTTTGTTCACTTTATTAAATTTCGGATATTTGCAATAGCTTATGGGGTATTTGCGAAAAACACCAAATTTTTACTAAATTGTTTTTGTTTAATTGACGGTGACATTTGAAAGGAATTATTCTCAGCTGAGAATAGCTATTTGTGTATCAAGAGCAGAAAGTCGTACTTTATCTGTCGAGACTACTAAAGGACTTTCTGCTCGAAGTACACACAAGATTTTTTCTACGATCACACCAAAATAGAATCGTGTAGCTATGTACGTAGGCAACACTTATTGCATTAATGTCAGATATTTTTCAGATTTCCCTATTTCTCGTTAAATTATTAAGGAAAATACTGTTGGATGCTTTAAGATATTGGAAAATCAACTAAAATATTTTATTCTACATTTTATCAAAATAACTCCTAGCTCTCTTTTATCTATAAATGAAAGTAAGCGTGCGCCAAAGTTACTTTCTGCTTAAGAGCGCCAATATTGTCAAATTCTGACAGCTCGCGGAAAACTTTGCAGTTGCTTTTCAAGGCACAAAAGACGACTTTCTATAGTGGTCGTAGAAAATATTAAAAGGATTAAAAGTGCATATTTTTTTTACGAGCAGCCGAGCGAATGCAAAATTGCGAGTAAAAATAGGCACTTTTAGTCCGTATGATATATACTATTTTTTCTCTAACCAAGTCAAAATTAAAATAAATTTAGTTTTATTCAAAAATCGTTAATAAGCTGGTAATAAATTTGAACACCTATTAATTATAACAGCGATAGTCATGTATATCTGGTATTGTTGGTAAATATTGATTGTCAAGTAAACGTCAGTAGACGTACTAATCATATAATTTGTGTATGAGTAGTTTTTACGCTGCTTTCAAAATGAATCCCGAACACGATGAAAATATACCTGCGGATATATTGGAAAGTGCCGAAGCAGTATATCTAAATCTTTCGCCACCCAAATCTCGCCAAGTTTATATAGTTGCCCAATTAGTTTGTTTTACTAAGTTTGTAAGATACTATGTTTTTTTCTTCAAATTTCAATTAGAGAGCTCAAATGCAATAACTTTTAGTCCTAGGATTAAAAGTAACATTTTTAATCCTAGGATTAAAAGTGTTGCTAAGCAACGAGCAAAGTTTTGTACGGTAAGGCAATTGATGGCTTTTGCACCTGAAAATAGTACAAAAATGTCAACATTTTTTGATGGTTGGAGAAAAACAATATTTTCTGAATATTAAGTTACCACACAATAAGTTTCTGTATGGCTCACGTACCTACTTAATAGGTTTCTTGAGATAGGGTGTTTGAAAGTTTTTGTACCTTATTTTAGACAGATATGAATTTATTTTGAAAAAAACCACCTCGACATTTACTTCAATTAAATCATATCTTACCGAAAATGAAAAAATATATGCAAATTTCAAAAACATTCAATTTATTCAACGGGTCTTCGAGCCGTGACTGTGCAATGTCAAACTCTGAAATTTGAAGTTGTTATAAGGGCGGCCATTAGTATGTAAATGAAGCAATTTGTCATTCATGTTATTCTGAACGTGCCTTTGCAAGTTGCTATAACTTTCAGTTCTCTCTGAATCTCTACTATTATGTTATGATCTCTCTGAACCTTCTGGCAAACTAGAATGATATGCCAGTGCCGTAGATTTAAACAGCGTGTATTATTAATTAATTAATTTGGGATTTATGAGGCTTCGTAAATAAGTGGAAACTTTCTAAAGGTTGAGGTTTCTTTCTTGATTTTTAATGGATTTCGATAATTTTTGTATGAAAATATATAATTAGTTTCTTATCAACTGCAATAAACTGCCTGGTTTAATCCCGTCGCGTACAGGGTCGAACTTAAGAAATTTGAATTATATTTTGCATAATATAGGAGATATGTACCTATACAGGGTGATCCGTGAATAATGGTCCAAAGTGAAATGGAAGATACTTCG
This sequence comes from Galerucella pusilla, assembly GCA_910591695.1. NCBI lineage: Eukaryota > Metazoa > Arthropoda > Insecta > Coleoptera > Chrysomelidae > Galerucella > Galerucella pusilla. Next base: position 8,876 of record CAJUYI010006323.1, read on the forward strand.
CTCAAAAATATTACAATCCGACGCAACTTCTTTCAATAAAATATTGATGATAAGAAAGGTGCAGGGTGGCAAAGTTGAAATATCAAAGATATTTTCTCTCAGTAAATTGGAAGATATTGGATATACAAATGTAAAAATTTGAAGAAATGGGAAATTGGGAAATTGGGAAATCATGATATGCTATCCATTCCGATGTATTTTCTAGAAGGTGCCACAAAAGCTATGTTGTTGGTGTAACTGTGCGAATAACTTATTTATCGTTAACGGCATCCCTCTATTTATTGGAAAATATTAAAATTGCATCATTTTTGCGACAAAAAGTTAAGAGGTAACGCAGTTACACCTTAAACTTAGCTTTTGTGGCGCCCTCTAGAAAATACATCGAAATTGATAACATATCATGATTTCCCAAGCCCTAAGACCTCTATTCTCAAATTTTCACGTATGTATATCCAAAATCTCCCAATTTACTGAAAAAAAACGTTTTTGTCATTTCAACTTTGCCACCGTGTATCTTTCTTATCATCAAAATTTTATTGAAACTTCACTCTCGTCCATTACTTACGGACCACCCTGTATATAAGCAGTTCATTTATATGTACAATTTTATTTAGTTCAGTGTCGCTATCGCTATTTTCATCTAAATTAATTATAATTAGCGCAATTGATTCTACAGAAATTCATAACATGACTAACAGATATCACTTCCGTGAAATCCATCTCCTCTTCTTCACTCTCTTCGTCTTTTCTTAAGGATTCTGTCCTCTGCGTCTTTCTGCGGACGCTTTCTGAGCGGTTTCGGCTTCTCTTCTCCTCTTGCATTTCTCCCATTGCTTTTGCCATGCTCTCCATGGCTTTTCTTAGTCCGGTCATTTCCTCTTCCATTCGCTGGATGGTTTTCCTCATTTCTTCGGCGGCTTCTTTCGCTTCTTCTGCTTCTCTTTCGGCTTGGTCCCTTTCATCTCGGAGTATCTTCCTTATTTCCATTTCTTTCAGGAATTTCGTGGTTTCTTCCTCTTTCTTTGTGCATTCTCGCACCGCCTTCTCTGCCATCTTCGTGGCTCTTGTTGCCTCGTTGTCCTCGCTGTCCGAGTTCGATGTTGTTTCCATTGTCCTCCTTGTCCTATTGCTAGCTTGGCTGCTAGCACGGCTGTCGTTCTTCTTTTTGGGTGGCATCTTAATAGTTCCTGTCCTCCACAGGTCCTAAAACATACAAAACATTTATCAAATCCGGACTTAAGAAATAAAAATATTTTTTAAGACTTTCATAACACTATTTGCGTTTAAAACGCTGTTTCCGTCGTCGTCTGGTTAGCTTTCGCCGATTCGGCTGATAAAAATCAGCCTCCTTACGATCGCTTTCTCAAAATCTGCTTCGCTTGCTTCTGAGTATTCAAGACACGTCCTTCCTACTCGGCTGCTCGCTGTCACACTTCTTACTCACTCCTAACTTACTTTACTCTACTTACTAACTTTTCCGACTCTCGGTAGGAATGTCATTCAGACAGTTCTACTACAGTACCACTTTCAGTCGGAGAAGTATTTTTTCCAGCATATGTACATATAGGTATCTATAATTAACTTTTCTATAATTTAATGTTAATGGATTATTTGTATACGCTACTGTCTTATTTTCTGTAAAATTTCACCCTCTGAACCGCTACATTCCCCCAGTTAGCGACCAATTATCATATCATTGAAGTACTGGATCGTTATTGGCCCCCCACTGAGACCGCATAATGGCCACTGATTGGTATATAAATCTCCCCGCTTCCCTCTCTCTCTCAACTCTAGCTTTAACCCCTGTGAAAATACCCTGGGAAACAGGAAAACCTTTCAATTACGTTTATTTTGAATCTGTTGGTGAAAAGGCACGAATTTTCCTCGATGGAAATGTAAATTGGAGAGATTTACGATTTGCCAGCTTATGATGGAAATTTTCAGTTGCGCTTTTCTACGGAAATTCTCAAAGTAAAAGCTGGAAACTGGAAATGTTTTTATAGAAAATATAATAAACATAATAATAATATTATTTTCTATAAATAATAAATTACAAGAATAAATTTATTCGTAAATAAACAGCTTAGACCATTTTTAACTTGAACTTTATTATGATAAGTTATCTCTATACATCATCTATTAAATTATAAAATTCATTTTATCCGTCAGATGTCATATTCTTTTGACATTCACAAAACACAAACATATGAATTTAAATATATACAATATAAATTTTCCTATTAATCACAATTTATTTCGCAGCTAATCTTCTTCCCAAATTACTATTAACATTTATAAACACTATATATTTATTTTTCATCAATTTGAAATTCTATTTTAACCGGTACAAATTCATATGTTTTCCTTCCTTCCATTTTATATGGTCCAAGGTCTTCAACTCTTTCTGGTAAGACCGAATCTTTCGTCTCGGGTAAAGCTAGAACGAACCCAACTTGGGTAAAAGCAACTACCGCTAAAATAATAAGGGGTAGAGCAGTTCCTTTTTCTTCCAGAGCTATTATTAAAGGAGCTATCATGGAACCTATTCTGGAAAACATGATAGAGATACCAATTCCTGCGTTTCTTAAAACGGTGGGATACAGTTCGCCAGTAAAGAGATATAAAGCTGGCATTGAGACCTGAAAATTTAAATATTTATCACAAAAATTTGTCTTTCTCTGGTACTTGAGGTAGTGAGCTCCAATTGCCTTACAAATCAGAGTTAGTATAAAGTAAGGAGCCCCCTAAGTATCTCCTCAACAGTTTATTATTTTCAAATGAAATTGCTCATCCTCTTCTAAGATAATCCAAGGAATTCAAAAATGCTATCAAATGTAATGTTCCATTTCCGGTTAAACTGGAAATGTATATCAACGTTGTTATTTTAAATAGAACACCCTGTATATTTTTACATTTTTGGTACACTAATAATATGCAGAATTCTGCATATAGTGAAACCGATTCATTGCCATCACCCAAGAGAATATTGAACAGTCAATACATTTGAGAAATAAAGTAAAATCCTTTTAAATTGTTGAAAAAAATAATCTTCCCAAATACAACTCGCTCTTCAAAATTTATCACAAATTTTTTTATTTTCATCACTCAAACCAGCAGAATTCTGCATATAGGGCATGTCCACGTGACGTCACAAACTATTTTGACAAGACTTAGGTGGTAAAACAATAAACAAAGCGTTCAGAACACGTGGTACTGAATAGTGAGGTTATGCTGATTTATAATGATAGATCGTGTTTGATTTCAGTTGATTTTGCTTCAGTGTACTTTTAAAGTTATTTTAATTGTTGAGCTTGCATATTTAATAATATATAATATAGGTTAATATTTGTTTGTTGTTTGATAATTTTTCATCATGTCTATTGTTTAATTGTTTTACCACCCAAGTATTGTCAATGTCAACTGTCGTGGACATGCCCTATAGTGAAACCGATTCAGAGCCATCACCCAAGAGAATATTGAACATTTTTAATATATTTGAGAAATAATGCAAAATCCTTTTGAATTTTTGAATTGTTCAAAAAAATAATCTTCCCTAATACAAGTCGGTCTTCAAATTGTATCACATAATTTTTGGAACTTTAGTTCTTTACGTCAGGTTATGTTTGAGCGACCGGGGGTCGCGACGCAAAAGATCTGACCGTTACGTTACGTTACGTTACGTTACGTTACGTTGCGTTACGTTATGTTACGTTGCTTCGTTATGTGCCTTGCTTGCGTGCGTGAGCTCTCTCCTGAGTCTCTCTCTCGTTTACGAAGCAGCGATTCATATGATTCGGCTGGGAATCGAACCCGTGCCGCCCGCGTGGAAGGCGAGCATTCTACCACTGAACCACCGATGCTATATTAAAATTCTATGCAAAGCTGGTGATCTACTTGAATTTGTTCGGATAAACTTTTACTATTAAGTATTTCCATAATTTTTTTTGCGCGATTGATCTTTTTTGTTTATTTACAGCATCGGTCTTCAGGACGGTAGGTTGTGTTTATTGGTTTCTAAGTTTAACACGTCGGTAAGTGATTTACTCACCGTTCAGAAAAGTCGAACGACGCCGTAGGCGGAGTGCTCAATCGTTCAAGTGCGATATGGACAATCCACACGAGTCGAACAGCATATTTTTTCTACGACCCACTTAAGAAAAAAATCTAGAATATAAAAATTTCTATAAACTGTGATATAACTTCAAATTAAAAATTTAACAATTCAATTTTATGTTTCCACTAATTTTGTGGTAAACGTACAGTTCTTGAATGTCCAATTTGTATAATGCTACGGCTTCCTTTTTTAAATATACGATGCTGTTATAAGTAGATGTTGCCAGTCGGACTCGCTCATGAAGGGTACCGTACCATTATCTATAATAATGAATATTCTGATAAATATTTCAAACGTCTAACTGTTGTCGTTATTAATATCAAGCAGCATAATTATTTAAAAATAAAATTAACAATGGAAAAAAAACTTCTTCACGGGGAATCGAACCCGGTTCTACCGCGTGAGGGTCTGGTTTGCTTACTACTCGACCACCGACGAATATGCAAATTGTTTATCTATAACGTCAGATGTATTACATAATTTTTGCTTAAAAGGAACTAAGGTTCCTATCGTGTGTCCCGCGACACGTTCTGCCTTTTTTTATTTTCATCACTCAAACTTGTTTATTTGAGGTAAAAGCATTCAAATCGTAAATGGTACGAAGCATGTATTTTAAGTAAATACAGTTTTGCGATTCCGCTGCCGCAGCGGCGTTCCGCGCATGCGCGCTGGTTACCTACATCTCTTGCCTATGCACTGACGCCATTACAGTCTGATTCTTCATTGTATACGTTGTTTACTAGTGTTTAAGATGCCTCCGACAATCGTGAGATCCGCCGATTGTGAAGTACGGGCTGTTATACGATTTCTCAGTGCTAAAAGCGTGAAACCGATCGATATTCATGGTGAGATCTGTGAAGTTTACGGAAAACATTATGAGTGATGGAATGGTAAGGAAATGGGTGAGAGCATTTAAAGATGGCCTCACAAATGTGCATGATGAAGAACGGAGTGGGCGTCCTTCGGTCGTTA
>CAJUYI010006324.1:0-13958 GCA_910591695.1 Galerucella pusilla
TGTTGATAATCGAAAGTCCATTTTTCAATTATAATCAATACATATACTTAGCCCTTTTGGCTTTTCATAGTTAAACATGGCCGTATTGAATGTTTTCAAATAGTAAATTTTGAATAAAATGGTGACGTCTATTGACAGTTGCTAAGATGTTGCTAGGGAAGCCGTGCGATTTACTTTACAGCTGTGCGTTTTTTTTTTACAGTGCGTAATAGACGTCATTACATTGATACCGACTGTGTGTTATTGACTGATTACAGTGGGGGTCGTAGGTAATAGTAGTTTGTGCAACTAGTGTGGATATGATGGCCATATCGCACGAGGACGAAGTTTGAGCACGACGCCGTAGGCGGAGTGCTCAATCGTTCGAGTTCGACATGGACAATCCACACGAGTCGAACAGTATATTTTTTCTACGACCCATTTAAGAAAAAATCTAGAAAATAAGCAATTGAATAAACTGTAAAATAAATATAACTTGAAATTAAAAATTTTCAACAATTTCAATCATAATCGTACCAATTCAATTTTATGTCTTCATAATTTTTTATTATAAGTAGATGTTGCCAGTCGGACTCCCGCACGAAGGGTACCTACCGTACCTTTGTCTATAATGATGAATATTCTGCTAAATATCTCAAACGTCTACCTGTTGTCGTTATTAATATCAAGCAGAATAATTATTTAAAAATAAAATTAACAATTAAAATAAACGTCTTCACGCGGATTCGAACCCGGATTCTACCGCGTGAAAATCTGGTATGTTTACCACTCAACTATCGGGGTTTGAACTAGTTCAACGTCAGAAGTATTGAATAGTTTTATAAGAGCTGATGTCTATCGATAGTCCTTTAAATACCCATTTTATTATGTTTTTAGTATTTGTTATCAATTTATACGGATTGTTTTATTTAAGTTTATTTTTGTAAATGAATATTCTCGATCCACTGCTTCTGGAAGAGACTTTTTTTGACAAATTATTTTGACGTTTCATTAAATTGGAAAAAAGACGAGTGACGAGAACTAAACGCGAATGCTGATTGGTGGATTTCATATACGTTCTAGGATGTATATGAAATCATATATACGTTCAGTTAACAGATATGGCCTACATTTCCATTCTGTAAACTGTGCAGGAAATGGATAATATACATGTGGGTGTAGAAAAAATAAATTACGGGCGATCCGAGTTCGGGAAGTGGAAGGGGGTAAGTTTTTGAGGGTAAAAAATGGTTTATCCCAATTTCCGGCAAAACTACAAGTCCTACGGAAAAAAGTTGAATGGCAAAGTTGTGAGTAATAAAAAGCTCTACAACTTTTGTATCCACAATTTTTACATATAACCTCAAAATTTATGTGAAAAACTCAAATAACCAAGTTTTTGGTTTTTTTATTTTTATCTTTCTCAAAAAAGGTATTTTTTTACGAAATTTCGTGAAAACTTACCTTATTATGTCCCAAATACACTATAATTTATTTGATTTGAAAAACTTTTTTTTCACCCTATTTTGACTTAATATCAAAAAGCACCCTAATTTTCAATCGAAAATTCTCGCGTCAAAATATCAGCTTTTTTCAAAAAGTCGGTGGGCTTTTTGTTCGTTGAAATCTCTACTTTCTGATAGTCTGAAAAAAATATACATCTCCATGGTAAATGTTCTCAGAAAATGCAAAAACTGAATAATACTCAAATTCGAAGTGTTTTTTTAATCACTATTGACAATTTTGAGCTATTTATTAAAATTTACACTTCAATTACTCAAAAAACGTAAGATTCCATGTTACATTGATAGACGAAAAAATTGCAAATCGAAATACAATACTATAATTAACAAACAAATAAGTTATAATGAAGTTAATATTTAATAAGACATCTACAATATTTTGAAAAAGTTGTAGAATCTTCTTTAAATAATATTTGTTGATGCCCATTTATTGCTGTTTTAAGATAATTTATATACCTGAGTGACCTACGGCAAATTTTAGCGCATTTTAAGGTGTTTCATAGAGATGTGGGTTTAAAATAACGTAATCTAAAAAATGGATTACAATTAATCAAATCTATTTATAAATGTAAAAATAACACTGAGTCAATCAAGGCTTAAATCAAATCAATTGGCAAAAATTAAATCATCCTTCATTTTGGTAAACCTCTCACCCACTGAAGGAGCAGCAGAATAGCATTGTTACAGGGCATATTATCAGCTTCAAACTTGGATGGGCAGCGAATTGACAGCAACAGATGGAAGCTGGAAGAAACATCAACGTGGCATTATGCCCAAATTTACAGAAAAGGATTTATTTCCGGAATTGCTCAAAACTATTTGCTGCAGCTGTGAAACTGGGTGTAACAGTTTGGAATATGGCTGCCGAAAACATGGTTTAAAATTCACAAATTTATGTACAAATTGTCATGGTTCTGAAAATAGCTCCAATATGGAAGAAAAAACCTACGAGGAAGTAAATGATTCAGATGAAATTGTGGATGAAGAACCAATGCAGACTGGAAATAACATTGGAGACGAAAAAGGTGATGGTCTTGAAGATTTCGAAGATCAACTAGAGTTGGAAAGGTTTGTCGAGTCTAACGATGAAGAAATGCCATCAAAGAAACAAAAACTAATGGATAGATGATACGAATTTAATGTATTTATAAATATCAAGATTAACGTTTTTAAAATTATTATAATGTAATCAAAATGAACTATCTAAATTCAATAGTACGATTTACATGTATATTCACATTTTATGACATGAATGTAATTCGAATTTAATGAATGAACTTTTTAACTACAGTGTAGGTATTTGGGACATAATAAGGTAAGTTTTCACGAAATTTCGTAAAAAAATACTTTTTTTGAAAAAGAAAAATAAAAAACCAAAAACTTGGTTATTTGAGTTTTTCCCATAAATTTTGAGGTTATGTATAAAAATTGTGAAAAAAAAAGTTGTAGAGCTTTTTATTACTCACAACTTTGCCGTTTAACTTTTTTCCGTAGGACTTGTAGTTTTGCCGGAAATCGGGATTAACCATTTTTTGGCCTTAAAAACTCACCCCCTCCCTCTTCCCGAACTCGGATCGCCCGTAATTTATTTTTTTCCTCAATTATATCATATTCTCCTCCTTTTCTAATGGGTTTTTATCCTACTATTATTTTTTTTTGTTTCAAAAATTATCGACCCTGGTCTATAAACGATTTGATATTTTAAAAAGTATATTTATACGGAGTCCGATCCTGTTATTGAGCACATGGTCGTATGACCTACATTTACATAAACCCCAGTGGCGTATACAGAGATAAGGGGGACTTTTTACAACTGAACACCGTATAAACTTCGTTTAAGGACGGATATGGGATCACAGAGGAAGAAGTTAAATTGATCTTATTTCATCTCACCAAAAAAGAAAATACGTGAAAATATGTGTATTAGAAGGTGTACTTTAATATGAAAAATAAAAAAGTTGGTGGGCAATCGACCTCTAGTGGCTACGCCACTGCATACATCAGAGAATCCAATCAAATTCGTTTTCCGTTGATCATTCTATTCAGAATGGTTTCACGATGCGCGTCGCTTTGAAATATAACTTAATAGAATCCTAGATGTTGACGTCGATAACATTAAAAATTTTATTCTTTATTTAAATTGTGTCATTGAAAACGTTTTTTTATTGTGTAGTAAGTATTTTTTCATTTTTCTAAAAATTATACACGAAAAGCGGTGAAAAATAACCTCAAACTAAAATTGATTTACAGCGTTGTCACGTCTTGAAAATATTTCAGTTACTATAAGGAAAAATATTTTAATCTGTATTATATTAACTGTTATAATTTTTTGTACTGACCAGTAGTTAATGTCAGTGGCGTAGTCAGCCTTGCGGGAAGAGGTAAAATAAAATGTGAATTTTATAGGTAGGTACATCTGAAGCAACCAATAGTATATATTAAGTATTAAAAACGGTAAGAGCTGTTTACCGGTCGACAGCAATGTTTGGAGGTTGAGCATAGCGAAGCCTCCAATTTTGCTGGAGACCAGTATTATCCTTAACGTTTGAGATGCTTATACAATTTTTTGCGCGATCGTATTAAATTTCGAATAAAATAATTTACATTTCTTCGAAATGAGCGAAATGTGAAAAGTGACATTTGTTTGCATTTTGGTTTTATTATTTATTTATTACTTTTTATATTGTTCTGTTCGGCTCTGTTCATTAAAAAATATAAATAAACTTTGTTCTTTTTGTGTAATGAATGAAGTAATATATTATTTAGGACCACTTAAATGTATGTAGGGCTAAGACGTCTGAACGGTAAGTAAATCACTTACCGACGTGTTAGACTAGAAACCAGTAAACACAACCTACCGTCCTGACAACCGATGCTGTAAATAAACAAAAAAGTTCGATCGCGCAAAAATGCATTAAAATATTAAGTTAGTAGTAATAAGGGTCATAATCGAGTCATAATAGATTCGGTCATTTATAATAACAATGCTGCTACTAATTTCTTGTAACTTTGCTATGAGTGTTTAAAATGTACCGTTTTTCAAGTTACGCGGTCATTTATCCTATATAAAAAGGTACTCGCAGTGATGCCAAGTGTATAAAAATATAGTAAGTACCTAGTGTCTTGAATTTTAAACAGTTTTTCTGAGAGTACAATTAATCAATTAACGTTATTTACCTAATGTATAAAATATTACAATATGTTGTGAAACAATCGTATGTTTTGACAAAACCTTCAAACAACTATAACAATGCATAATAAAAAGTTAAATCTATGGATTAGGTTTCGTTATTACATCATTTTTACAAGTTCACTACCTATTAAAAGTGTAGGTACACCGTAATTCCTTTATTATACTCATAATAAAAACTGAATCGATTCTTGAGCACGAGGTATCCAAAAAAGTACTTAAAATTCACTTAAAAAGGAAGTAAGCACAGTATACCTAAAGTTAAACTGTATAAACAAGTATAAAAAGTTATATGAATTTATTTCCATAATTATTATAGTCTCTTTTTACCATTATCAATTATTACCTACACTTTATGGTTTAACATATCCTTGGAATGATAAGAGTCCTCTGGATATTTTCTAGATACATCTATGTAATTAATTTAATTTTTTCACCTCATCACTAAAAAATATTTATTCTTAAAATCGATAAGGTTATCACTCAAATGTAGTAGTAAATTTCATCTTACTGTATACGTAAATTATTTTGCTTGAAATACTGATATTGCAAGGTCAATTTAATCGCTCAAGTATATTTATGATAGTAATGTAATAATGTTATTGATAAATAATTGATATTTACGCGTAATGTTTTTGCTTTGGTAACTTTTTTTTCTATTATGAAAGACTCAAGAATCACATAATAGATAAATACGCGAACAGTAACGAACGCAAAACACATTTCCCGCTTTTATTAACCTAAAAAGTTCTAAAAATAACATTTTGGTTTTTCAGCTCTTATAAAACTAGTTGAAACATGGTCAAAGAAGTTTTATTCGGCGTATGGGACTACGTTGTCATAGTTATAGTATTGGCAATATCTTCATCCATAGGAGTTTATTACAGATGTACCGGGGGAAAACAAAAAACTACAAAAGTAAGAATATTTAAATTGAAAATAATATTTTAATATACTTTTTTTTGTAGGAATATTTACACGCGGATAAAAATATGTCTGTAACTCCCGTAGCGTTTTCTTTAATGGCCTCGTTCATGTCGGCCATTACGTTACTGGGAGTATCAAGCGAAAATTATTCATTTGGTGTTCAATTTATAGTTATTAATATTTCTTACGGTATTTTTACATTCATAGCCGCTTATCTTTACCTACCAGTATTCTTTAAATTGCAAGCCACTAGCGCCTACGAGGTAAGTAAAGAAATGAAAACTTATGCAACACTTAATACACTTGGTGTTTCCAAACGATTACTTTAATCTTGTTTAATACTTAATCGTTTGTTATTCACTACAAAACATTGCATCACAATAAAAATAGATTATTTTTTTAGTACTTAGAAAAGAGGTTTGGAAAAATTGCCAGATTAGCAGCTTCCCTGTCATATACTCTCCAAATGACACTGTACATGGGAGTGGTGCTATACGCACCTGCACTTGTATTAGAAGCACTTACAGGAATTACAAAAATAACTGCAATTTTGTCAGTGGGTATGATTATCTTCATTTTTATAAGTGTATGTATGTTGTTTTAGAGTGACCATTTACCAAGACCTAAAAGATCCATTGCTGTCCCTTCTTATACTTTTTTGATACACTTTCTGATGCTATTCTTATACTTTTCTGAAGAGAAAGGGACTCTTTTCAATTCAATAAAAGATATTTTTGGTGTTTATTCATTGTCAAACTTTGAATTAAGTATGGTATGCAACATTGATATGCGTGACAAGTAACATGGGTTGCCTACTTTTAACATACCAATCATAAGCGACAAGTGACGTGGGTTGCCTACATAAGCAATACAATAGTTATTTATGTAACTAGTGTGTAAAGTAGCCTTTTTTTTGACGAATGTGAATATTGTCGCATGAGCCGAAGGCGAAGGCGACAATCACATGAGTCGAAAAAAGGTCTTTACACACGAATTGCATACAATATTTTTTCTACTAGCGAATATTTAATTGAAATACAAAAGTTTAATAGTAATTTTCTTTACGCACTAGTGCGTAAAGAAACATACTTTACGCACTAGTGCGTAAAGTAAGTTAAATTTTTCTTTAGAAGAGTCTTTTTATAATAATCTAAAATAACATCATAGTTTTATAAAAATATTCAATTCCTAAATATAAAATACAATTGCTTACTCTAGGTATAGTCGGAAGATCTCAATTTAAATTTTAAATGTCAGATTCAATTCACAAAGAAATGTCAGTCACTCACCGCCAACTTATACCTTTTTACCGTATTATTTCCAGTACTCAATAATTATTTAACAATAATTATTAGGTTACTTTACCGAATTCTATTGGTCTCTATCTCCAATTTATGAAAAAAACTTAGATTTAATATCTGTTTATTATACCTATATTTTTATAAGACTAGATATCTATAACTACATACATATTGGAATTTTTTCTTTACGCACTAGTGCGTAAAGTAAAACTCTTTACGCACTAGTGCGTAAAATAAAGTTTTACGCACTCGAAAATGTGTCTAAAGTACGTACTTTACACACGGTAGTAGAAAAATGACTTTTTTAAATAATAACAAGTTTGAATTATATTAATCTGTAACTAAAATATAATGTAAACTGTTTCCTACCATAACAACCTTGTAACTATTCTAGTGTTCAAGTTATATTGTATACCAGAATAGTTTCCGTGTAAAAGCACTATGAGCTGGGCAAATCATCTCCTGGGGCTCTTTTTAATTGGATAAAAGATATTTTTCAGATGTGTGACTGGCTAAATCTTCATTTTTTAGGCATCGTTTGTACATTTTATTCTACATTAGGAGGAATGAAGGCGGTTTTAATAACAGACGTTTTCCAATCTCTACTAATGTTTGCAGCTATATTCAGCGTAATTATTTACGGATGGATCGATAAAGGAAGTTTAACGGAAATTTGGAGAATAGCTGAAGAATATAATCGAACAACTCTCACCAAGTGCGTACTATTTATAAAAACCAAACGAATATCAAGTTATTTATTTATTTTTTAGTTTTAATCCAGATCCAACTGAAAGACACACATGGTTCACTTTGATAATAGGCGGTGGAGTTACATATCTATCCCTCTACGGTGTAAATCAAACACAAGTTCAGCGTTATTTAACAGTAAAAGATTTAAAAACTGCACAAAAAGCTCTATGGCTTAACTGGCCTATTTTAACGTGTCTTAGTTTAAGTACTTCATTTTCTGGAATTGTGATTTTTTCGAGATATTATAACTGTGACCCCATTTTAAATCAACAAATTGGAACTGCAGATCAGGTAAATAATTCAACGGGTGATTATGGTACTACTTGTCGAAAAAAACATGGCAGCATAACATTTTGTCAGCTGTGCCACAGGGAGTCAAACTTTTCATCACAATTAGTGCTACTTTTTATAAACTTACTTACTATATCCATTGTGGAAAGTACTTGGAGGAGAACTGACAAAATAAACCACTGCAAACAAACTAAATTACAAATGTCGGTGAAACTGATCGTTGATGCCGAAGACAGTGGCGCCAACTTTGTTGTTGGATGCTTTTAATAACCTTGTGTTTTTTAGTTGTTGCCATACTATGTAGTGGAGACTATGGGACACATACCGGGTTTATCAGGATTATTTGTCGCTGGTATATTCAGTGCTTCATTATCCACGATATCTGCGGCTCTTAATAGCTTGGCAGCCATTACAGTTGAAGATTACATCAAAGTAAGCCAACTATAACAACTTATAAACAATATTTTGTGTTATTTATATATTTAATTTGTTTTTCAGCCTTTATATTTTTCAATACGCAAAAAAGAACTACCGGAAAAAGTCGTCGCTGTCCAACTTAAAGTGATATCGTTAATTTTTGGTGGAATATGTTTGGCGGTGGCGTTTTTAGCTCAATTTCTAGGTGCTCTTTTACAAGCTGCTTTAACGATATTTGGAGTGGTAGGTGGACCTCTGCTAGGATTATTTTCGTTAGGAATGTTTACAACAGTAGCAAATGAAAGTGTAAGTTATTTAGAATTTTTTTTTAAAATAACAATTAACAGGATATATATTTTTTTAGGGCTCTGTATGTGGTTTGGTAGCAGGAGTAGGCTTCGCCTTGTGGATGGCTCTTGGGGCAAAACCTGCAGTTCCACTTCCTAGAAGTTCAGAAGGTTGTGAAAATACTTTAATGATTAATGCCACTTCTATTAAACCTGAAAAGTGAGTAAAATAAAAATATGAACAGTAATTTGCTGCTGCCCCTCGTATACATACCGGGTGTCCCAAGTTATCGTTTACAGGCAATATCTCGCTTATTTGACAAGATAATAAAAAAATAAAAAAACTGCTTTGAATGGCATTAATAAAGTACCTTCCTAATGACTTATAAAAAAATGTGGCACATTTGACAGCCCTGTGGTAGTTACCCTTCACTTTTTATTTTCAAATGGCACCTCCCTGTATATTGTCATTGAAAATTGCGTGTTGTTCTATTTGGAATACAACAATAGCACATACTTGTTATTTTTTTCAATTATTAATAACAAAAGCATCAATATTTCATGAAGTATGAATTTCAACTAAAATACTTCTGATGCAATTCAAAAAACGAACAAAAAATTACAGAAAGTGTTCAATTTATTTCCTGCAGAATCCTTGCAAGCTGCAAAACGTGTTAAAAGTGTTGTTGTACAGGCACAGGACCCGTCTGAATAATAGCTGGTGTAACGCTACAAGATGCTTCACGAATGCGTTCTTTAAGATCCACTAAATCATAAAATACTTCGTTGTCAGCAGTGACAGGGTTTATAATCGTTGAGCAGTGACTACTGTTTTAAAAGCCATCTGAAGTTTGGCCGCAGAAACTATAAATTTCAGCGGGAATTTTAAATATCAAACTGAGAGAAAATTTGGTCTTTTTTAAAAATAAATTGACTTTACAAATAACACCAAATGCAGCTGTTTTTTTAAATATATAAATCGTTACTGATAGTGTTTCGCCAAATCTTGCGTCAACAAAAGTTTGCCAAATATTCTCTTATGTTCAGATCTGATGCAAGATTACAATTCTAGGTTGAAGTATTAATTTTATGATTTAGATGATCTTAAAGAACGCATTCGTGAAGCATGTCGTAGCGTTACACCAGCTATGATTCAGAAAGCATACACGTTTTGCAGCTTGCATGGATTCTGCAGGAAATAATTTTGAATACTTGCTGTTCTCGTTTTTTGAATTGCGTCAGAGGTATTTTAGTTGAAATTGATACTTAATGAAATATTAATGCTTTGGTTATTATTAATTGAAAAAAATACCAAGTATGTGCTATTGTTGTATTCCAAATAGAACGACACGCAATTTTCAACGACAATATACAGGGGGTGCATTTGAAAATAAAAAGTGAGGGGTAGCTAGCACAGGGCTGTCAAATGTAAAATATTTTTTTATAAGCCATTAGGAGGGTACTTCAATCAGGTTACAATAGAAATAGAAATGGTACACATAATATAAAGATCTCATGAAATTTTTTGTCAAACTTTAAACAGAACTACTTACATATTACTGTTACATTACTTGATAAGTAGTTCTGTTTAAAGTTTGACAAAAAATTGTCAATTGTAGCCTGAGGATGGTAATTATTTACCGAAACTAGTAGCAACCTAATTGTCCTTTACTGGACAAGATTAAATATTGTGGTTTGGACTTCGAGTTTTATTGAACCCTTTTATTAATTATTTTGTCAAATAAGCGAGATATTGCCTGTATACGATAACTTGAAACACCCGGTATATATTTTTCATTATTTTTTTTTAGAACATACATGTGGATACACCGAGTGTCTTATTTATACAACGGCGTATTTGGACTGATCCTCACATTTGTCATCGGACTCGTTCTTAGTTTAATAATAAATAGATTTTCCAAACAACCGGCTAAGATCCACGATCCAAATTTATTTATACCGCCGTTGGCCAAGAGGTTGAGGAAAAAATATGGGGAAACGCTTAATCTTACTAATATGGAGGTAGCTATGACGAATTCCAGGGAGAATTTGAAAAACGGTTACAAAACCGATTATATGTAGTTGATTTGTTACATTTTGCCACGATTTTGTATGTATTGAAGCGGGGTTTCCCCAAACTGAGTTAGTCCAACCGCACAAGCCGACTACTGTGAAGATTCCTGGTGCCTGGTAATGGTCAGGCGGAAACAACTAGTAAAATTTTGTACTTAAAATGTACTATAATACAGTTTTCTGTACAGATTTTTTTTAGTATTCTCTCGAATTTATTTAAAAAAACATTCCTGGTAATATTTTTATTGTATTTTGGCTGTTTTCATATTTAAAAAGATCAAATTTAATCGGAGATATCTATTTCCCTTTTTTCGATTATTTTTTACTTAAAAATATATTGACAATAAGAAGTTATAATTGAATTGTACTATAAAACTATTTTTACCCCCCCGTTTTTATTTATTAATATACCTATATTGATGCTAAGTATGAATTTTTAAAATAATTTGTTGATTCTTAAAATTCTATTGATATATCGGGTTGTAGAAAGTATTATTTTTTGTTTTATAATAACGAGGTTGAAGATGTTCTCGAATATTTTAGATCATGTGATAATTTAATATACTTATTGTAATTTTTAACTTGTAAAGTTTTTATATGTAAAAAATCACTTGAGATATAATAAAATACATTTGTTTTATGATTCGTTGTTTTATTTATCCCTATTTTAATATTTTTTTGGGAATGAGACCTCAATAATGTTTTTTATTTTTTTTGGCCTGGGAAGGACAGGATGGACGATGACCTAAAGTGACCTAAAGTGAATTTATCGATAGTTTTTTCTTTTCCACGAAAATTTGAGTGATGAAAATAAAAAATTATGTGGTAAAATTTGAAGAGCGAGTTGTATTTGGGAAGATTATTTTTTTCATCAATAATTGTGGAGTGGAATTTTGTATTAAATGTTCAATATTCTCTTGGGTGATGGCACTGAATCGGTTTGTGTTCATTTTTCAATAAACTTCGAAGCACTTTTAGTTGTCAATAATGACAAATTCAAAGTAAAATTTTGACGTTTCAATGTAAACACGGTATTATCGATAAGGAAGCAGAATTATCAGTATAATACCGAATGATTGGCTAGAATACTGTATTACTATTGGTTAAAACTACCAAAATGTCATATTTTGACAAGTGAAAAAAAATCAGTATAATACCGAATGATTGGCTAGAATAATGTATTGCTATTGGTTAAAACCACCAAAATGTCAGATTTTGACAAGTGAAAAAAATAAGCATATTGAACAACAAGCTTTTGTATCGTCAATATTTGAATTGAGGTGAAAATATTGAAATACAATTTCTGTTCGCACCCTGTAACTTCTAAGGCAAGCAAAATTTCACTAAGGTCAATTGACTTTATTGAAGCTTGGACCAATATTTACTTAACATCTTGTATAAATACAAAAAGGTACAAAGAAAAATTAAAATTCTTCTCTCAATATATCAGTTTTCGTCGTAAACATATTAAAAATTGTTACATTCCATGACCTTAATAATAATTATTGTACAAATTTATTAGAATTATTTGTTTTCTTCGTTATTCCAATAGACAATCTGCATGACACATTTCAATTGATGTTAATCAACACAGAATTTTTTTATAATCAACAAATTATTTGAAGAAATTATTCAGTGTTTAATTGGATCTGGTTAAAAAGGAAATAATTAGTTTGAACCGGATTGAAGTGTGACTGCATTTCAGTGTATAAAGCATGTCCCAACATACTATACATTTTCATTCTCCCACATCTAAACGGATTATGACATAAATGCATTTGAGTGTATATAGTATATGTCCTAGCACACAATCTAGCTATACTTCTTTTACCTCTTTAGTGGCTCTAGACTAGAATCCTGAACAAATATTGTAAAAAGCAATAAACTAAAATTATCAGCTCAAGATCATTGTAATGCAAGAACAACAACAACGTATTCAGGTTAGTTTCTATCATATTTGACATAAACTTTGTGCAATACATGTCAAATATGATGCAATACATGTCAAATATGACAGAGCCTAACTTCAATGCGTTCAAATTTTGCTTGGTATTTACTATTCGAAGGGAGGGGGTACTTTTGCCGTCTGGGAGCTTTACTTGAGAGAAAATATCTCGTCTCTTCGAGAACAGATTGCATCTTTTGTGGTCTTTTACAGAGCCCTGATAGTTTGTCGTTCTTCACAATCCTATGTTATAATTTAAACTCAAAAATTTGTATATAAATGTTCCTAACCTAACCTAACCTAACTTTTTATAAACCTTCTGTAAATAAACTAAGTGATATAAAAAAAGTCACGTAAAAATATTAAACTAAAAACATGTTGAGTTATTGTTTTATTGTTGAAATCCAGCGTCTTCCGTGGTTAATATTTGTCTGTAATACTGCGCATTCTACCATTATTATTCTTAATTACACTCCCTTTTTTTTATTAACAAGAAGGTTTCCAAGTTTTATAAAGCTACTATACCGATATCAGTAGTGTTATTAACAAGTATTTAACTTGTATCTATCACTTAGTTGTTCTCCAAACAATTTATGTGTTATTGTTTTGGATGAATTGATCTAATATTGAGAATCGTTTTAAATACAGTTCAAAAGAAATTTGATATAATTAATTTTATTCATTTGAAAAAGGTTTATCTTTTTCACAGTGTAGTCTTCAATTGGTGAGTAGAATTTTTATAATGATTATTTAAATAATAATATATATTTCCTAGGCATTTTTATAAATAAAAAAAATATTTTAGACTTTTCTTGATTATTTTTTACCAAAATAATCATATTTTCTTATCAAAATTAATTCACTATTAGAATAAACAGGGTGTATCAACTATAGTTTTAAATTTAAAATATTCTACTTTGCTGTGTCTGAGATATAGGGTAGGTAAGTTAATAAAAATGTTTTTTAAAGACACCTGTATATGTTTTAATTAAAATTTTAATAGCTTCAAATGTGCTCAAGGATTAATTATCAATTTATATGATTCTCTTACTCCCCTTAATGCCCTTAACATGATTTTTTTTGAGAATTATATATTAGATAATGGCCATTTTAATCAATTTTAATAAATCGTGGGCTGAAAACCCTTAATAAAGTACACCACTGTCCTATATTCTTAACGTTGCATCACACTGTATACAGGGAAATGGAAATTGTACATACTCTCCTGTGGGGGCTGCCAATGACCATTTAAAAGTATCTGCTCCTGTTGTTTAC
>CAJUYI010006325.1:0-13956 GCA_910591695.1 Galerucella pusilla
TTCAAATACCTCTGCGTTCATTTCGTCATGGTAATCTTCCATTTTTTGCCTTCAAAAACTAATAGTGCATTTTCTACGAAACCTTCTTCAGAACCAGCATGTAAAGTTATAAGGCGTCTCCCCTTTCCTGTAGGAGTTCTCAGGCCGGTGGATAAACCTTCATTAAACGCCTGACGACTACTGGTTACACTCTGGTCCACCCATGTTTTTACCTTAGTATGGCCTGGTGGTGTAAAGCGAATGTGGTTATTCGTTTTTGTTTTGAAGTTATTGTATTTTTTCGGAGGGTCTCCAAATTATGTAAAATCGATTTATCCTGGAAACTGAACTAGATAGGTATAGGGAAATGTTAATGAACTTACATTATTTTTAATAGTACAATTCTAAAATGTGATAAAATACAGGGTGTTCCATTTAAAGGAACCTAATTTTGATACGGCACGCTTTTTTGGAGCACTCTGTATATTCCAAAATATTTTTAAATCATAGTCCTAAGTAATCTACTTAATTCTACGTCTTATTTTTTCTAATTATATTTGCCGTTAAGACGCCAGAGAATAGTTCGTTCATAGTGCCCCACCCTGTATATATATATATATTGAACAAAATATAATTTTAAAACATTAACAATGGCACGCCACTGCTTTTTATCAAAATAAAAATCATTTTCGTAATCACTCATCAGTTGCTAACAAAAAACCTTTTGACTTTTTTTCGTTAGACAAACGGTTTTGCATTAATCAAATAAATTTAGATGCGGCGCCTATATCTCGAAACATGTAAACTTATGTTATTTTTTCAATCCAAAACCGTTTGTCTATCGAAAAAAAGTCAAAAGTTTTTTTTTGTTAGCAACTGATAAGTGATTAAGAAAATGATTTTTATTTTGATAAAAAGCAATGGCGTGCCATTTTTTGGAACTTTAGTTCTTTACGCCAGGTTATGTTTGAGGGACCAGGGGTCGCGACGCAAAAGATCTGACCGTTACGCGTTACGTTACGCTACGTTATGTTGTTACATTGCTTCGTTATGTGCCTTGCTTGCGTGCTTGTGCCTTCTTAGTCTCTCTCTTGTTTACGAAGCAGCGATTCATAATAATAATAATATGCTCCTGCCGGGATTCGAACCCGGGCCGCCCGCGTGCAATGCGAGCATTCTACCACTGAACCACCGATGCTATACTGAAATTCTATGCAAAGCTGGTATTCGCAGTGCCGGTGATCTACTTGAATTTGTTCGGATCAATTTTTACTATTATTTCTATAATTTTTTTTGCGCGATTAAGGGGTCTAGCTACTTTTCGAAATACAGGGTGTTGAAATTTTGAAACCTTGAATGTTTTAATTCGATAACTTCAAAATGGATGGATAAATTGATTTGACATTTGGCAGGTTGTTTTTAAATGTAAAAGAGCATATTTTGATAGAAATAGTAGTTTGTGCAACTAGTGTGGATATGATGGCCATATCGCACGATGACGAAGTTTGAGCACGACGCCGTAGGCGAAGTGCTCAATCGTTCAAGTGCGATATGGACAATCCACAGTCAAGCAGCATATTTTTTCTACGACCCACTTGAGAAAAAATCTAGAAAATAAAAATTTCTATAAACTGTACCTAATATAACTTCAAATTAAACATTTTACAATTCAATTTTATGTTTCCACTAATTTTGTGGTAAACGTACAGTTCTTGAATGTCCAATTTGAATAATGCTACGGTTTCATTTTTAAATATACGATGCTGTTATAAGTAGTTGTTGCCAGTCGGACTCCCTCATGAAGGGTACCGTACCATTATCTATAATAATGAATATTCTGCTAAATATTTCAAACGTCTACCTGTTGTTGTTATTATTATCAAGCAGAATAATTATTTTTTTAAATAAAAGTAACAATTAAAAAAAAAACTTTTTCACGGGAATCGAACCCGGGTCTCCGGCGTAAGAGTCTGGATTGCTTACTACTCGACCACTGAGAAATATGAAAATTGTTTATCTATAACGTCAGATGTACCTATTACATAATTTTATAAAATCTGAGGTCCCCTTAAATACCCATTTTATTCTGTTTTAAGTATTTGTTGGTAATTTGTACGGATTATTTCTTTCAAGTTTATCTTTGTAAATGAATATTCTTGATCCAGTGCGCTTCTATGAGAAACTTTTTTTCACAGGTTATTTTGACGTTTCTTTTAAATTGAAAAAAGATGAATGACGGATACTAAACTCGAATGCTGATTGGTGGATTTCATATACGTTCTAGGATGTATATGAAATCATATCCGTTTAGTAAACTGATAGCCTACATTTCCATTTTGTAAACTGTGCAGAATAGTAGTTTGTGCAACTAGTGTGGATATGGCAATCCACATGAGTCGAACATTTCATTTTTTCTACGATCCATTTAAGAAAAAATCTAGAAAATAAACATTTGAATATACTGTAAAATAAATATAACTTGAAATTAAAAATGTTCAACAATTTTATTCATAATCGTACCAATTCAATTTTATGTCCACTAATTTTTTGTGATAAACGTACAGTTCTTAAATGTACAATTTGTACAATGCTACGGTTTCCCTTTTTAAATATATGATGCTGTTATAAGCAGATGTTGCCAGTCGGACTCCCTCATGAAGGGTACCGTACCATTATCTATCATAATGAATATTCTGCTAAATATTTCAAACGTCTACCTGTTGTCGTTGTTAATATCAAGCAGAATAATTATTTAAAAATAAAATTAACAGTAAAAAAAAATTTCCTCACGGAATCGAACCCGGGCCTACCGCGTGAGAGTCTGGTATCCTTACTACTCATACACCAAAGAATATGAAAATCGTTTATCTATAACGTCAGATGTATTACATAATTTTTTCTTAAAAGATCCTACCGTGTGTCCCGCGACACGTTCTACCTTTTTTAATGTCTTAAAATTATATATTGTTCAACGGTTCAAATAAAGGTAGATCATTAATTTTTTTATTAAATTCCAGAAAAATATATCCTCTTTCAGAATATGTAAAAATGAATATACCATTACATTTGTTTTTTTTTTTGAAAAAAACTCAAAAATTTGCTATCATTTCAGTTAACGCCATCTAGCAGCGGAGACGTAAGTAAAAAGTCAAAACCAAGTAAGCGTTTTGTGGTGTAAATTATGCCCTTTCATATGAGACCAAATTTGTTAAAATCGGTCAAGCGAAACGGGAGAAATCTTGATTTGTTTTGAGAAAACAATTGAACTTCTCCCACAGCTTTATTTTGATAGATAGAACAAAACACTTCAGTCAAAAAGTGTAGGTGAATAGTCAGTAAATATGAAAATGATATTATGGATATACTTTCATTAAGCAAAATTCTATAAAAATCCCATTTTTCTACTTAGTGTTGGTTGTTACGCCCTCTAGCGGACGTTTGACAAACTTAAAAATAATTTCCAGCAATTTCTCTTGGCGACTTTTAACATGAATTTTTTTTCTAAATCTATACGACCAATATCTTATGAGATGGCCGCTCGCTACCCTCAACTTATAACCCGGTACATATTAATATCATCCAATTTAACATGTATTACTTATGATAACCTTACATTTTGTTCACAATGATGTCATTTTTTTGGTAATAACTTTCGCCATGGCCTGTGGCCAATGATGATTCAAATTATAGACTTGCATTGATCCCTCATTGGACACAACACCTGCGAGCAATATAATACGTATGTCACGTAACTGTCGAAAAGTTTGAACACGACCCTCTTATTCTAGTAACTTTTAGTGGTGTTAGTGAGGTTCTTAAAATGCTCCTCTAAGTTTAAAAACAAGGTTTATAGATGATGGTTATTAAAAGGTGAAATGAATTAACTAACACACCAATGAAAAATAATAATGCAATAGCTTGAAGCATATAAAAAGGTAGATGACTGATTATTTATTTATTGTAAATTAATTTTTTAAGTTTACTTTTGAAAGTTGACAAGTTTGAAATATACTTGGATTTACTGTTTGGACCCTTACTTTGTGTAATCTAACCCATTTTTGTTTTTTAAATGGAGCTAACTATTTCTAATTTTTTTATTAAATAGAGAAATTAACTAGAAACAGTTAGTTTCATTTGAAAAATAATTTGAGGCATATGGCTGAGGTAATATAGTTTTCTTTTTTGAATGTAATAGTGTCTCATCAGGAACCCTGTTAAATATTTCCAAGTTGAAACAATTTGAATTTGCTCATTATCCACATGAAAAAGAACATCATCAATATTAATAGATATGTATCAACCTGTATCATATGGCATGAGTTTTTAAGACATATTATTCACATTTAAATACTTATTTTTATTATTTGAGGCAGAATTAATTTCATCAATAGCTTTCTCCAAACTAGTATCGCTACAAATTAATAATTTGTCATTGACAAACTAATTAATAAAATCACATGCAAAATGAATTTTTAAATCTATTTAATATGATTTTGATACATGATATTTTCTACACACTGAAGGAATATAATTATTGAGATAATTATTAATCAATTCAAATAAATTTTGAAAAATACTTAGTATCTCATGGTTGTTTTTGGCATTATTTAGAAATCACAAACGAGGTTAAGATTCCATTACATTATGATTTAAGTATACATTTTTCACTTGCCTTTTCTCGACTGTTTGATATCATTTAATTCAGCCAAGTTGCACTTAATGTCAGGATCATCAACTGTTTCACTTTTAGCATTTATGAAAATTTTCTGTTGTAACTCAATTATCATCAGCATTCTCCTGTTTTATTGAAACAAATTCGTTTTTTATTGTTTCATCTGGAATAAAAGAATCTTCGTTTTCAAGCTTATACTCGTCAATGAAAATGTCGACTGGTTCTTGTTTCACTTCCATAATTAGGTAAAAATTACAAATATTCAGTACTAATTTTCCTAACAATAACAATAAATAGAATAAAATAAATATATATGTTTTCGTTAACAATTATACTTCTATTTCTTCGTTTGAATAGCCTTCTTTGCCAATCTGACAATCCAGCCACAGCAACTATCTATGTATGTTTCAGCCATCCCCTTTTTATTTACTATTCAGCATAGAGAAATATGCTATTCAGTTTCAGTAAAGACTTTTTGGATGTCTAAGATACTGAGCATATTACCAGGAAAATATAGATATTTTATATCTGCTTGAGAATCAACTCAACAACAAGAGAATAGTATGGGTAGAATGGTAGTAGTAGTAGTAGTATATTATAGGTCTGTTCCAACCGCAGTCAGAAACTGTAAGAAACGATCAGAGAATAGTCGACCATCGCAATTAGTGATAGGAATTACGCGAACGTAAACTCGTTGTTTGCCGTGACCAGTTATTCTCTGATCGTTTCTTACCGTTTCTGACTGCGGTTGGAACAGACCTAATTTCTCTATGGTAGTAGCATAGAGAAATATAATATAATTTTTTTTTATTTTGTCTATGGGTAGTAGTGATCAAGATCAAGTAACGGAGACGAGCAGCCGAGTCGATAAGACATAGAGAAATATAATATAATTTTATTTTGTCTATGCGATAAGACGTAGACTTGTGGTAGACCATAGGGCATAGAGAAATAATATAATATAATGAGAGTTGTCGACCCTGTACAAGGCCTGTAGTAACAGTTGGCATCACGTTGATCGAAGCACACCAGGAAGGACTGGCGGAACTAATTTTTGAAGGCGGGATATTTAAACTGGTTAGTTTGGATTGTGGGTAGGTGAATTTCACAATTTGTCTAAAAATTGTTTATTATATAATTATTTCATTACGAAAAATAAAATTATATTTTATTTTTTCTAATGAAATGATTATAATTAATAAACAATTTTAAGACACATAATTTAGATAAATGAGGAATCAACACAAATTTAAAATTTTTATTAAACTGCCATAATAACAACGAATAATCCACATCTATATTACCATCAATTTATCAAATATTTTATATACCTATTATGAATCAAAAAATAACATATTTTTATTAAACTTACTTTATATTTAGGAAAGTTAATCCAATATCACATTATTTTAAAATTATTCACAAAAACAACAAAAAAGAAAGTAGATTCTCCATTTCTATGAAGGCAGGAACAGGTCTGAAACAAAATAAATAAAACACAGTACCGTAAGTTACAAAGAAAAAACATTATTTTTATTTGCTAGTCCTCTTATTTTTTTATTTTTTATTTTATTTATTTTATTTTTATTTTTTAATTTATAAGGTGACAAACTTTTTTGAGCTAAGTTTTACCCTATCCTCAGTAGAATTCCAATTTTTATGCCTATAGCTTTGTCGCTAGACACATCCAAAGTCAATTGTTTTTATAAAGCTATTTCATCAAATAACAAGACACAATTTTCATCAATATGCTTCATTTTCACAACCCTTTCTTTAAGCCTATCGAAAATTGCTTTATTAATTCCAGTTTCAAATGGCACTGATCGTAGAAGTAACTGTAAAGTAGATTTACTGGGCAAAGATATAAAATCTAAGCCTGCTGGATCTAATTTTGAAATAACTCAGATCTTTATTAATATAATACATTCTTCTTGAGAGATGAATTATTTACACTATGTTTCATTTTTTTTACTTACAGTACTAGATTCCAAACATAGTTTGTTAGTTAGATGTTCCAAATTGAGTTTGAGCTTTCATTTTAATACAGGCAATAAGTTATTTTCAAAAGCTTGGGTATTATTATTATTATGTTAAACTACTTTTGGTGGTGTATTTTATGATGCATGATGTAAGGATTACAAAGGTAAAACAAATTTAATAAGTATTTTGCATAATGAACCTATAAATGCATTATTATCAAAATGATCTTCACACAACCTTTGATCATTGGATGTAGAAGGAAGTTCTAAGCTTTTGTAGCACTGTTCACTTTGATTAATATCAAATGGAGATTTGAAAAATGTTTTATTCTTACTACAAATTGCGAAGTGGCCAGAAATATTTACTATTACAATTTTCTGCAATACCTACATGACAAATTATATTTAGTGATGACATTTTAAAGGTTCACTTACTTTTATTTCCTTTATTAGAACTGAAATCCTAAATAAATGTATAATATGAAGAACTAATTTTAAATCCAACTCACCATTTGTATAATATTTATGTATATTTCTTATTGACATTTTCACTTTGACTTTGACAAACAGAAGCCAGATTCACATCAACCAAAGTATGATTGATTTTGTATATTTTCATTTTTAATGACTTAAAAGTTAATATACTAGGATATTCGATGATATTCATCGACTTTAAGGGCAAAATGTTGAAGTGAAAGGTAATTTATAATATTTTAAAGTATTTTATTCCATTCTCCTTATGTAAAAAGTCTTGTAGTTCTCGCGACCGTAGCGACTCGATGCGCGGGTGGCGGCGCAGAAACGTTATGCCCAATACCGCCTATGCTTCAATCCGTCTCTTTTATTTTCTATGTGGTAGACGTCAGTATATAAGTATTGTTCTATGGTAGACTTCTTCAAGACACTCTGAAGCACAGATCACATAGAATAGGTAAAATATGAGTGTTAATGACATCGCTTATGCCCGGGTGCTGTGGTTTGTTGACTTGACTGTGGACTTGACGTATGACGTAGCTTCTTCGTAGCTTGCATTGTTGGTTGTCTTTGTTTTTATTTCATGCCTTTGTTGGGAAAAACTTTTTAGTTTTTAAAATTAGTTTAATGTTCTGATTAAGACTTGGTAAGTTTTTTTTTAAATGGATTCAACCATTTTATAGATTCTTTTCATATCACATGTCATGATTTTTTATTCAACTGCTGCTAACAAGAATGCCCTAAAATAAACATGTTTTTTGCAGAATGAAATGGGCAAGGTGAACAAAAGAACAAATGGTCCCGAACATGTGCAGTTCAAGCAAAGATGTGTTGATTTGGATTCACCTCGTCATCGGTTTCCAATTCCAACAAAAAAAATTGCCCTGTGAATTGATTTACTGGTCACATAGAATATGTGATGTACACCTTTGAACCAAAGACAAAATTATGAACAATCGTCTTCTACGTAATGCTGTTCCAACGCCGCTTTGTGGGGTCAATAAAGATAAAGGTGAATGAATATTAATAAATGTAGCTACATCCTAGTTTTTTTTTATATTATAAATATTTATTGTTACAGTTTATGAAGAAATTGAAAATACTGTATCTCAAGGAATGTTGAAAAAAATGTCCAGGATTTACCATCAAACCGTACTATTCAAGTGACACAGTGTAAGTTATTTGTTCATTTAGTAGGTAAAATCAATATGGTTAACATTTTGGGTGCACATGTACCTAATGTTTTTGGGCAATTGATTTTATAAAAATATGTAATAAGTGTATAGTTATATTGAGGATTTATGGTGTGTGTGTGTGGATCAAGGATTTATTTCCAAGCCAGCTTCCTCCCATCCTCCCTCCCCAATGGATTGTTGATATAAGTCAAAGAAAATTAATATTTTATAAAACACATGTTTTTGTTATAGATGTATGTGACCATGATTATTTTAAACAGGGAGACAGTGAGCCTGAAATGTGGAAATCCACTGATAATTTATCAGTTTCCACAGAAATGGGAGAGTCATCTGTATTAATCTAATGTAGTTACAAATTTACCTTTCATTTCAAGAAATTCATACCAGTTTAAGGATACTAAGAGAATAGTTGTAAGAAAGAGAAATGTAAGTAAGTATATGGGTATTTTTCTAGACTGTTTAATGAAAAAAATTTAATAATTTTAACTTCAAAATAGATTATCTTTTGGTATAGTTGGGCTTTATAAAATATTGTTTTTATTTAACAGTAACTGCATTTTCAGTTGTTTGAATACAACATGGCCACCTAGAATACAAGGCCGGAATCCTAGATTTGCAACGTGGCGCACCTGTCAAATAGTGGGCCGATGAAACGACTTGTAGGCCTACTACAATGGTGAGAAATATGAAATAAACCAAGCTATAGAACATTTTTAACGAATAAAAATCGAAATATTTGTAGGTAGACTAAATAAAATAAAAATGCAAAAGGTAATTTATTGATAAGAATATAAAATATGAAGAAAATCAGCCTCTACCTTCTCCTACAGCTGACCAGACACCACCTTAAAATAATTATTTCTTCGCCTTTTATTTCTTAATAAACCTTTATTAATACAAACTGAACTACATACAATAATATGGGTACAACAGAATTCTTGAGAAGTAAATAAATAGTGGGTATTTAAAATCATTAAACTAGATAGAATGTACAGAACTATTGTAATTAAGAATTTTTCTTCTCTTACATTTTGTTTCATGATTATTATTTATATGTTTCTTATTAGCTTGTAATTTATCCTCAATTGTTTTTAAATGGTTATTTATAAAAATATTTCCTAAAATAGATAATGTCATTTCTAAAAGAAAACTGGTTCAGATAGAATAGTTAATCTGCCTCTAACTTTGACCTTCCTCATGGTCTTGTGTTTGATCACTAACCACAACATTTATACAATTTGGACATTCTAATTTTCTAGAAACTTTGATGTGTGGTTACTTGTTCATCTTATTTACGAATATTTAACAGCACAAGATTATTAATATTGAATTGAATTTGTCCATATTGTGCATTTCTATGCAATAAATTTTGCTCTATTCTTACCTCGATTATCATTGATTCAAATATTTTTATACTACACCTTACATCTGGTTTATCATTGCCAAATCTGATCAGATATAAATATATACAGTTTGTTTGTTGATGACACTGCCACTTCTCTAAATGAACACTCAATTTAGATTTAAACTGTTCACACAAATTTAAAACATTCACTATCACATCACTGTTCAACAATTCCTCTTGTTGTTCCTGTTGTCTATCTAGTACCCTTCTTCATATTCCAGGATTACTTCTTGCTGCTGGATTCTTCTTTACTGAAAGATATTTTGGGTGACTGGGAAATATTTGTGGTATTAGAATTTCCATTAATACAGGTCTTTTCCTTGTAAATATCTATCACCATCCTTATCCTTGTACACTTCAGTGAATGAAATTTGATGTTTGATTCCCACTTTCCAGTTTGCACATGGGGTACTTCTCAACCATTTGTTCTTCACATCATTACTTTGTGGAAACTTGAATACTGTAATATATCCTTCACTGTTGGGAGCATAACTTGAAATACCACTTGGTACCAAACATTTCACAGGCATCTACAACAAAATAAAATATTTAATAGTACATAAGTAATTAACCTTATTGGCTTAATTTATAAATATACTTCATTTAGGTGAGTCCAATGTGGGATGGCTTAATAAGAATCACAAATTGGATAATAATATAAAAATTAGTCTTGGTTCAAGTCATCTCTAAACATTTTCAATGAGTTTTAGAAAATTTTTAACCATACTTTATTTGATACAATTACCATGTTGCCTTATATTTTATATGAGTCCACAGAACAGAGAGTATGTTTACAAATTATACTGATGCTAAAATATTTTTATTTTATATATATGTATTATTAAATATCTTACCTCTAAAACTAAACACAAACAGAAGTCTAATGTTGAACTTGTCAGGCTGTTAACTGCGAAAAAACGAGCACAAAGTTCATAAACTTGATTTAAAAAGATTGTACATACTATTACAAACTTAAGATCACCTATTACATATCACGACTTATCAACATACGCGCATTATAAACGTAAATAAATATTATATCGACTGATTTCACGGTCTCGCCATGATAAAAATCTGACTTGATCGGCCCACTATTCACTGTTGCCAAATTTCAGCATTCCGGCCTAGTATTGTAGATGGCCATGGAATACAACTAATGTTATAGGAGCAATTCTGTAAGCAAATATGGAATTTTAACACATGGTTGATAATTACACAATCTGCTAATTAAATTTGACAATTTGGAATGCATAAAAAGTTTTAAAATTTAACGGGAAACTCTTAATTGAACATCATACCTGTTAAAGTTCAAATCCTAATCCTGACTATGTATAATATATTGAAACATTTGTTCTAGTGGAAACTGTGTCAAATATAACGGCTTGTTGTTAATTTTTAACAACTTCTTAAAATTGACCTCGGAATTGACCCTATTGACTGCCACAAATAACTGACCTCAACATTCCAATTTGTAACTTCTTGTAGATCCAATTTAACACTTGTAATTTTGGAATCTTAGATTCATTTAATATTTTGAGGAATACAACTATTTGAAAAGTGAAAGATTGAAATTCCAGGAAATAAATATTGTATCAAAAGGCAGTACAACTAAAAAAATTATTATAAAGTAAATGTAGAGCACAATAATTATTATCTACTATCACCTATCAGATGAAGGTTTAGAAAAGCATGTTGCCACTTCAGTAAAACTAAATCAAATCTGCTAAAGGGCATTGCTGCATTCTGAATCAAAAAGTCTTAGGCTTAGTTTTACAAAAACAGGATGGTAGTGGTCGACATTTTAAACATGTTGATAAAGTATTGGTGATCATAGGAGAGGTGGTATTTTGAATTTTAGTAAGCAGTTGAACTTTCTTGAAGATGGAAAATGTTTGCTTGAAAAAAAAGTTGATGAATTATTGGAAAATCATGATAGCATGGTAGAACAATACCAAGAAGGAAATTAATTGGCTCATTTTAAATTTAGAAAGTGGGTATTATTTATCAATTATTACAAATAAAAATCGGAAGTCGGAAGTAGGCAATACTGGGTTTATATATATTTGTTAGATATATTTATTGGTCTTTTTGTATCATTCACTTACATGACATCTGATCATAATAAACTTAAAAATGTGCAAAGGTTAGCTACAAGACTTACAAGACCTTACGGCCGAATATGATCTAGCTATGAGCAGCTTCTTGATTCAGCTGAACTAACGTATTTTAGTGAACGCAGACAACGTGGAGACTTGATAGTTACATTTAGAGCTATATTTAACATATTTGGTGTTAATATGTCACCCATTTTTACTTCAAATCCTGATATTCGATTGAGGGGGCATCCATATAAGTTGAAGAAGGAAATGTTGAAAATTAAAAATAGACAGAATTTACTCTCCAACAGAATATTTCCATACTGGAATAATTTACCTAGCAGTGTGGTCTGTGCACCGTCTGTTAATGCTTTTAAAAACCAGTTAGACCAATTTGTTCAGCTTTCTTGATTCTTAATTTTGTACATGTATTTTTATTTTTGGTTTTCATTTATTTTCGTTTTCTTTCCATTTTCCAATTTTATAATAAGCTATCGCCTATTTATAGCTTGTGCTACCGATAGCGATAATTTTTACTTCAATTTATTTTTTGTTTTTGTTTTTTATCTCATTTTTGTTATATAAGCTTTATAGAACTCATAATTTATTGTAATAATAATAATAATAATAATAATAAGACAAGTCACAAATGTCAAACTTTTTATTTATTTCAAATCTCAAAAATCTATTACAATGGGCTCATTTACATATATTTTATATATTACCATTAGGAACAGTATATCATTTCGAGGCTCTGTGCAAAAAATTAGACGTTAGCGAGACTCCTAAGTCGCCTAAAAAAACATCAAACAGCGCTCCAATCCGAATTTCAGGCGTGATATCATCGCATATGAAATCTCTCCCAGAGAGCGGATACCGCGCCGATCGGTTTTCGGTTAGATGACCACTTAGCTAGTAACAGTATTTTGCTTGCTTATACGCCTATTATTATACGTTTTAGCAAACTCTAAACAGTGTTTTGTTTGTGAAATAAGAACGTTTGGAAATAATTTAAACTATTCGACACAATGGACCAGAACCAGAGTAAAAAAAGCTATAATTTTTATTGTGCGGTTCCAGAATGTAAAAGTACTACAATTAAAACATCTAACTAAACATTTATTTATATTAATAAGGATGCAAAAATAACGGAAACAATGGCAGAAAAGCATAAAAAGACTCAAAGCATTCACTGATAAGTCAATATACTTTGTGTATTTTTAAGATTTCATTTTTCTTCAATCAGAATCGTTATAAATTACCTTATAAAATAAGTTGTGAATCCATATTGAGAGGGTTATTGAAAACCACACGCTTGTATTATTCTAATTTTTTTTAAATACGTAGATGATATTGTTCTTATAGCTTGTGGTGTTATTAGTATACAAAATTATTAAATAAAATAATGGGTCAGTTCTTTACATTTTAAATTTTATTAAATACTGCTTTTTTCCAAAAAACAGGTAATCTTTTTCAGTAAATCATCAAAAAAACTGGCGTATATTATGTTTTAAAAGAAATAATTTTATTTGATTCAAAGTCCGGATCAGCTCTAACAAATATCGCTTTTTTTACCAGTGAGGTGCATGTGCATTTGAATCTGATGTAAACATTTGGAACTAATATTACCTGCTTGCTTCATCAAAATAAGTTTTCCTTGTTCTTTTCCACATTGGTGATTTAATTTCCACTTCACACTCATCATAAATAGCATTTGGAGAAGCTCCTTTAATTGGGCAGTCTGCAGTTAAAAAAATTGCAATTTTTTACTGAATTACCTATAGCGTTATCTCCGCAACTTTGTCCACCAGACCATATATAAAATAAAACATCTGGAATCACCCTGTATATCATTTGAGAGAGCATGTAGTTATGAAAATATTGACATTTTTAATCATACTGGCCGGAAAACAGCCAAAAACGATGTATAAAATACATAGTATACATACATACATAGTATAAAATTATAATTTAATAAACTCGTGTTTTGATTAAAAAACTCCATATCATTAGCAAGTCCACTTCTGGAAGATTTGATGAGTCTGCTTTTTCAAAATTAGGTCCACATATTTCATTTTATTCACACAAAATTTTGTAAGTAATTCAAAATAAATAATTGAGTTAACTGTATAAACCCTCACTTCGTGGAATCTAC
>CAJUYI010006327.1:0-13947 GCA_910591695.1 Galerucella pusilla
ATGATTGCTTCAACATTTCATCTGTTCATTTCAAGTGAACCAGAATTCGAATCAATGACAGATTATAAAGCAAAGTTTAAAAATTAAAAGGCTCTAATTAAAAAAAAGGAGGAAATAGAATGGATTAGTTTGTTAGTAGGATTTAAATCAAATGAATCCACTGAAAACATCAATCAGTCTGAATAACGATCCAAACAAAAGTAGAACTCGTTACTAAAACTAAACTCCAAATGACAACGACGTTGTCACTAGAAGACACAGAGCAGAACAAACAAAAAAAACCAACGAAAGAGTAGAAGAAAAAGAAGAAGAGATTGTCGTAGGTAACTGCGACGACTGTTTTAACGGCTCGAATTCGTTCGAATCTCGGCCGGTATCATTCGATATCTGCTAATTAAGGATAACGACAAGATGTTCTGTTTCTGTCGCGGAATAAACCGCATCGTATCGTCCTGAAGATATCGATGCTCCGGCCGCGCCGACCACAACCTTTTTGATTTCTCCGAGCCGCAATTAGGACTCTTTATCTTTTAACTTTTAAATGATAATAATGTTAATGTTTTCGAACGGTGACATTTATGGACCTGCTGATAAATAAGAGGCGAAAAGTCCACAGATTAACAGGTTCGGACTATTAAACATATACAACTACCTTGATGGTCCACGCAAATAACATGTGGAGTGAAACAGGGTCAAATAAGGACGGTATGGTGGATGATACAATAATTCAATGTTTTGGCCGGTCAAATATGCGGTTATTTTTCGAAATCCATATTGCCACCATTCATAATAAATTGAGGATTTTTATCAAAATTTGATTGTAATCTTCCAGATGGTGGTGATAGTATAAAATATGAGAGTATTTTCAGGTTAAATGACTGACCTTTTCAGGCAGTGTGTTCTCGTATACGTCTCCTACGCCCCGATTCTTGTCTAGAACCGTCTTGTGTGCTAAGGTTTCCTCGTCTCCTTTGTAATATCTGCAAATCTATAATGACCCATCAGGAGCCCAACTTATTTTTGCTCAGAAGATAGACTTCACATAAGAATAAGTCACTTGAAGTTTGTCAGCTGTCTTGCGCAGAAACTAAAATCGGTCTTGTTCATCTATGTCGCTCCGTAACGTCCGATTCATGCCTTTGGCGTAACAAAATCATGTTTTATGCCGGCAGCCATTTTATTATTGATATTTACAATGGAATATTTTCAATTTTTGAATATTTAAAGACGTTTAGCTAGTTTAAAAAGATGCTTATGATCTGGAAACTGTTTTGAGTACCGTGAGATGTTAATAAAAGACGCAACATAAGAATTGGAACAAATAAAATGAGCACAAAAACTACTAGAGGGGTGATAAAAATAAAGAGGTGCAATCTGCACTGTCCAAACAATTATTCTTAAAGTTGGAAAAAAAATTCAGCTGTTCAAGCAAGTCACTTCATTATCATTCAAGATACGCTACCGCCACTACAAATTCACTCATTTAAGAACATTAAAATTTCAATTTCCTCTATAAAATTTAAACTGGAGTTTCTACCTTCACACAATCGGACCTTATGAAGCCCGCCCCACTTGTGCGTTTGTAGAGAGCGCTGTGTTGCCTTCGATGCTTCTCGCGTTAAAGGAAGTGAAGGAAGAGTGCGGGATCGATGTCTTTACTTCCGGTGCGGTTATTTAGCATTCAAAGAACATAGGCGGATTCTGGGGGTGTCGTTCAAAAAATTAAAAATAAAATATATTCCAGTTTCATTATATTGAAAAGATAACAAATGTCGGATAGTCAAGTACCAAGAATATGCAAAGCTTAGTGAACTAGAAAAGTAAGAGTATTGCGGGTTCCAGAGCATACAGGAATAAAAAATGAGCTCCACCGAAAGAAGGAGCTAAATCACTTTTTGGGGGAAACTCATTTACACTATCAGGAGCATTGTAATATTTGAAGAAACAGATAAAACCGAAAGAACAGCAAAATCAAACTATTGAAGAAAATGTGTGGGTTGATATATCAAAGACACGACTAAATAAGAAAAGAAGAATGTCATCAAAGGGACACAGGACATTGTGCTTAAACCCTTGAAAAAGTCCAAACTTAGTGGGGAACGGAGAAAATAAATTATAAGAAAAGTCCATACACCTGGAACACTACTGGATAGAATGGACTAAAATAGAACGTTCCCGGGGACTTTTCCTCTCCAGCTTCACTGTTGCTTCCAAGGTCGTATTTGCGTATACTAGAACATCAAGAAGGGATCATTGAACAGGGTACAAAGACACGGTGATGATTCATTCCTTGACGAATTATATAAGGGATGTAATCAAGATTTACTATACCTTAAACTGAGAGGAGCGATTTGAATTTAAGTAGGCATTTCTGCTGCCTAGTGATTGTTCAGATTGGGTCCCTAGAAAGCCCTCCAACGCATCGGTATTAAGCGTTATTTGGGGAAGAGTTCCATGTAAATTTCATGAACTCAAAAATATTAATCTGTATTTGCCTGTCAGCTTTCATTCGACTGTTCTCCAATATTTCAAGAGTAATTGTACATGAAAAAACTAGGACGTTACACCACTGGAAGAGGTGGCACTAAGTAGAAAGGGGGAGGCCGGAACGCCGCTTTTTAGAGGTTTGGGGAATCTTCCGTGTCAGCCTCAAGTATGCCGAGGGTGGCATTTTGCCGAGAAATAAGTGTCTATGAGCAATTATAAGGTGATTAAAAATTATTTAATATTGAAAATGGAATTTAATTCCCATATATCCAATATTTATCCACCCACTTCAATTAATTTTATTTAAAACAGTGAAAAAATACCGTCAAATGTAGAAAAATGTAAATATTCCATCCTTGAGAGTGTGTCAAAAGTAATGAAGTATGACATCTGAAGCATTCGTATGAAGTTTGACAGGCTAAAATTGTTGTTATCAATGATAAACTATGACGTTAACGTTTTTTGACGTCTAAAGAAACTGTCAAAAGATTAAAAAATAACGTATTTAGCCGGTACAATGTTTGTATTGCACTTTAAATTGGAATCTAAGGAATTTTATGATGTTAATTGGATCTATATTTGCCTTCGCAACATTTTTTCTTGCACAAATATATGTTCCTGATTTCTAAGAAATCTTCAAGATGTCTCCCAGGTAGCCATTACAATTTTTCAAATTTCAATTTCGAGATATCTGCGATCAGTCGGTGCATTCTCGTCGAAATACCTTCTGTTGAAATACCCATTACATGCCGCATCTACCGTACCTGGGTGGCCATCTATCGCTTAACAGAGCTACTAAAAGACACCAATTTCACATTAAAGAGATGTGGAATCTGCTTGAGCTACTGTGGAGATAAGAAAAACCAGTCGGCGAGACGAATATATTCTTACTTCTTCCAAAGAAATACTCGGTTGTTTCTTTTGGTCAACTGTCGCTTTTAACCACGTTTGTATAGGAGAAGACATAGCGGAGTGATAATAGAGTACTTAAAGAGTGTTGAAAAGTTAAATAATTTATACCGGTCGGCACTTTTAAAGTTTCGAAGAAACGGGATTATAAAAATCGGGGTTCTGATTATTTATTTTTATTCCAGATTCTTCAAATTAATGTTACGTAGAAGTTGATGGGTTTCGAAGATTGTATTGGTATTTCATTTAATAGGGAGGTGTATGATTTGGAATAAAAATGGAAGTTTCTACAAATTGTAACTGAAAATGTTGGTACACTTATTTAGTAGTTTTAAATTCAGAGGACCATAGTTTGTTAACGTGAAGAGTTAGGCATACATATGTACCTATATTGGAAAATTCTTATCCTACTATAGAACCAAACAAAAGTTCAATGTCAAAATATTTTATTACCCAACATATTCTCCTCTTAATTGGATACATTTATTTCAGCGAACCTGCAATGTCTCTAGACCATTGAAAAAAAATGTTTCCTCTTGCTCTGCAAAGCAGACCTCCACAGCTTTTATTACATCCTCGTTGAAAGGAAATTTACGAACTGTTAAACTTTTGTTCAGTTGAGGAAAGAGATGATAGTCGGACAGAGCCAAATCTGGGGAATAAGGCGGGTGTTCTACCAATTCAAACCCTGAATCACGAATTTTTTGCATGGCGACATGAGATTTGTGTGCAGGGACGCTGTCCTGCAAAAACAAAACACCGTTGGATAGCTTTTCGCTTCTTTTCTCTTTAATTTTTTCCCGTATAGTGGTCAGTAATGCGTCGAATAGTAATATCCAG
Source organism: Galerucella pusilla (assembly GCA_910591695.1). Taxonomy (NCBI): domain Eukaryota; kingdom Metazoa; phylum Arthropoda; class Insecta; order Coleoptera; family Chrysomelidae; genus Galerucella; species Galerucella pusilla. The sequence goes on from CAJUYI010006327.1 coordinate 4,237, forward strand.
TTATTGTTCTACCCCTATTCAAAAAATCAATCCCAAAAAACTGAAGCAAGAACTTTTCCAGCAGATTTTTGGATACAAAACTTCTAAGATCTTGGAGAGGACGGAGGACATTGATCACCAACGGTACTAAGCATATCTTCGTAAATCTGCTTACCTCTTAACATTTTTATATACTTATTGATGATGGCTCGATACTCCAATTTTTCGATTTTCACAATTTCGGTGGACATCTTTTTTCTTTAAATTCATTGCGTATGTATGTGTGATTTTTGGAGTGACATTCACTGAGACCTAAGAGATCTATTGTGCCCCCTTACTTCTACTCAGTTCCTGAGGAGAGTCTCAGAAACTAGTAGTTCCTTTAGTCCTGTTTCCCGGAGGAATTTTAGGATGTCTGCAGGCTTCAACTTGGGCAAATGTTCCTCTTCTATCCAGTAATCTCCCAGGTGCTGTGCTATAAGATTCTGGAGTGCTGTGCAGTTGGAAAGTATGTGGATGGAGGTTTCTTCTTCCATTCCACAAAATCTGCATTCTTCTTCCTCCACTATTTTGATCTTTTTCAGGTGCCCATTCAGGCGACAATGTCCCGTTAGGATCCCTGTCAAAACTCTTAGCGCAGTTTTACTTTGACTTATGCATTCTTTTGATCTCAACAGGTTGTAGTCACCCAGAAGAGTCTTTGATTGTATAAGTCCTACTAGATCTTTCCAATGGTCAGATCTTCTCTTTTTCTCGGCTTTACTTATTTCTTCCAATATTACATTGGGGCTGATTCCGCAAAAGGGTTCGGGCCCCCAGAAAGGTATTTCAGACCCCCTCTTTGCTAGTTCATCTGCTATTTCATTTCCTTCTATTCCAGTGTGTCCTGGAATCCATAGTAAGGTGACTATGTTGTTCTCGCCTAGTTCATTGAGTTTGTCTAGGCATTCCCACACCAATTTGGAACTGATTACACTAGAGCTCAGTGCCTTAATGGCTGCTTGACTATCCGACATTATGATAATCCTTTGTCTTCTGTATCCTTTATCAATATTGAACTGTGCGCACTTTCTTATGGCGTGGATTTCCGCTTGAAAGATACTTGGGGTTTTTCCCAAGCTTTCAGAGTGTTTGGTTCCTGGCCCGAACACTCCTATCCCAGTTCCTTCTATTGCTTTTGAGCCGTCTGTGTACCATTGAATAGCATTCTTTCCAAGTCTGGTAATGGTATTTGGATCCCATTCCTTCTTGTTGCTCATTTCCGTAACGAATTTCTTTGAAAAGTTATATTTTTTCATCATACCGTCTTGTGGCATGTCCCAGGTTGTCTGATTTCTAAGAAGTGAGGAGGTGTTTTTTTTTTAATGATTCCCTTTCTACTTAGTCTGTATCTTGTTCTTTCTGCAACACTTTCCACCACCATATGTAAAGGGGTGAGACTGAAAATCACTTCCATGGATGCCGTTGGGCATGTTCTCATTGCTCCTGTAATGCATATACAGGCTGGTCTTTGAATTTTGGAGAGGTTTTCTCTCGTCGTCAATAGGCTAGTTCTACTACTCCACGCAATGGCTCCATAAGTGATGATTGGTCTCACTATGGCAGTGTACATCCAGCTTAGGATTTTTGGGTTACAGCCCCAGTTTGCTCCTGCCAGATTTCTGCACACCATTATAGCCATTATTGCCTTGTATGTAATCTACTTTTCGTGTTTGTTCCACAGGAGTTTACTGTCTAAAGTTAAACCTAGATACTTGACTTCTTGTCTCCATTCAATCTCGTTCCCATCAAGTTTTATGGTTTTGAGGTTGAGTTTTCTTTTCTTAGTGAAGGCTATCAGGATGGTTTTGGTGGGGTTCATTGCGTAACTCTGGTTTACTTTTTTGACGTCCAACTTCACAATGACACTTCTAATGAGTTATTGTTCAATGCTATGGTAACGCAATATTTTGTTTATGCATGAAACTGGTCTAAGCTAACTATATATCAATATAATACATCCTCGTACATTCAATGGCGTGTCTTACCATAAATAGACCGTGTATCAAAATTTGTAGGGAAAACCAAAAAAGAAAGAAAGGAATACTAGCATTTTTTTGGATTGCTTCCTCTTCGGCAAACATATTTATTATATTATCCATAAAAGCTGTAAGATAGTTTCTAATCAATTTTATTGTTGAACAGTTGTTGCTCGAACGGAGGCTTCAAGGCATTGGCACCTCAGCCTTTAGACCTTCCCGCTTCAACATGCGGTTTTAACTTTTGATTAGTTCTGTTGACTTTCCTCACGCTCGTAGAAAAACTATTGTACCTAACACTTGCGGAAAATGTTTTTCCGCACTCGGCTGCTTCACCGAACTCCACTACGCGTCGTTCGGTGAACGGCAGACTCGTGCGGAAAAATTCATTTTCCGCACTTGTTAGGTAAATAGCTATTCTGTTAATTCACTAATTGTCATTACTTATATCATAAAATACAGTCCTACAAAGAAATACTTATATTAGCAAAGTACGAATTAGTGAAGAGTGTTACAACCCACCCCAATTTCACTTCCCACAGTTGTGTACATTTGGCACAGCGTCTTCTACTGAACCATCATTAAATATTTAATTTTATACCTCAAAATCTACATGTTTAAAGTTATATAAAAAATCTAGTGAGTTCAACTGCCTTTAACGGATTGCATGATAAAGAAAATGGTAAAGTGAGCAGCAAGGAAATGCAATTACAGAAATACCTTGTTAAAGAGAAGCCATTCTGGTGAATTTTTTTAACCAGCTTGTTAACACCAGACATAATAATTATACATTTAAAAGTATGGGATGCAAAATTGTTATGAATTGCTATATGTTTTGTCGTGTGAAAGATTAAGCTATTAACATGCCACTATAATCATAAGTGTTTAATTTTTTTCTCAATTATAGAGCGTCGGCTTCAAAGGCAATTGGCTCTGTACGTAGAGGTCAGTGGAGAAAACGATTTAATGGACATTTTGTAAAGTAGTTTTTTGGTATGGTCATTAAAAAAATTAGTCAGAATTCATAATAACAAATTTTTTTGCCCGAGAAATTGGAAGAAAGTTCAGAAAAGTAGATTTTTCTTTCTCTTAGAAAATTAACTATGTGATATTTTTTGATAAAAATTGTTGAAATTTGTATAAAATGACGAGGAGAGAGCATAAGACAACATCAGTCGGGTCCTCCAGTCAATCTACCTATTGTTTAATGATCTATACTAATGTCACAGGGGAAAGTCACAGGATATAAAATATGAAACACAGGATCAAAAACTCACCTTGTTGAGGTACTTATGCTTGAATTTTTTGTAATTTGTGGAATTTTTCTTTGGTTTGAGTTCAAATTGTCCCTATAAGGCTAAGCGAATTTCTTAAATATATGGTTTCCATTTAGTTCGGTACACTGTAGAAATCTAATTTAAAAGCTAAATTTAGAAGCACGGTATTATGTAAATTTATTGTGACCAGATATGGAGTAGTTTGTTAGATATCACCCGAAATAGCTTCCAGTTTTACGTCTCCATATAACAACAATCTAATTAAGAAACGTTTCAATCGTCCTAGAGGTTAAGATTTACATAAAGCCGGAGTAATCTGCCTAATTCGAAAGCCGATGGGCTTTTAGGATGTTTTTTTTAACATTGGGGTTAAAAAATGTTGGTAAGATGGATGCTCTAATCAACTTGAATAAAATAATAAATTAACTTTGAACAGCCATTATTTGAATGTGTAATCCAGTTGGAAAATATAAATTCTTGGCCATTTTTTGTTGATGGGTCAAAGCTTCATGATACACTGAAAACAATAGGGTACAAGCATAAATTTTGCTATTGGTGGGAATTGACGCTTTATCAGGTCTCCTAACAACTTGCATGTCTATTGTTTCAAAAAATATAAACTTTACTTTTAAAACGACTTCAAAAATCATTAAATTTGGAAGTCCGCCAAAACGCGCTTTACGTCATAAAGATGGCTGCCCCATGGTGTGACGTCATTTGTTTACGTTCTTATACGTGTATCACGCTTTGAGTTCTTGTCAGCTTATTTGTTTCTGAAAGCTGAAAAAATGGATAAAGCCGAAAAAAAACTTTGTATTCCAAGTATTGCATTGTTCCAGTGTGTAAATCAACGTCTATTAAGACTCCATACAAAATATTTGTTACTCTTCCTGGTGACGCAACCAAAAATACACTTAAGAGAAGGGCATTACTTTTGTTTGTGAAGACCATTTTAATGTAGGTCCCTACTTCTATGCTGGTAATTTTTATCCTCAAATAGTTTGAGGTTATGTACCTATATGTCTAGGAATCAACCATAAAATCATCGTTTTCTTACGACCCCACATCGAAATAGGATTGGTATATATTATATAAATAAAACAAAGTTTAAATCGTACAAACGATAGTGCTTTAACTCCTCTCATTTCCTCTGCATTAAAGCAGCTGTTTGACTTCATGAATTCAAGCAGCATAAATGAGTCTACTTTGGGCAAGTTATCAGTTTGTGCTTTTACAAAACCTTCGCTAGCCATATCTTTACTCACAAAATATGGAAGAATTGTCATTGAACACTGAACTAGTAAATGAAATATATTCTTCCAAAAGTTTTGAAATATCCTCGGAAATATCGAATATTTATGACCACTTTCCACTTTACGTTGACTCTTAGAAATAAAAAAAAGCACACACTAACACGTAATGGTCTCAAACAAACATATAAATGATTGAATTTTATCTTAAAATTTGGGAGTAATTTCCAATGGAAATTGGTTCATTTCCTATTATTAGTAATTTTTGATTTCATATTTACTATTATAAATTAATATCCAAGCAAAATATGAAATATGCGTGTACTCTATTATAGGAACAGCTCGACGCTCCGTTTTCTGTTCGGCTCGTCAAAATCAAAAAGGCAGTCCACCGTTCAGTTCGTTGTTATGTTTGTTGTTTTTCAAAATGTTCAGGTCTAAACGAAGCATAATACAAAACTGCTGAAGACACTAAATTGAAAACTATAGTTATATCAATGATATCAGATGTTTTAAAGCGATTTGATAGATATTTCAAATACGCCCTGCTCTGTATTTCCGCTCCAAATATGAAGAAATTATTCTGGTCTAGCGATCTTTCATTTACCTCTATGAGTCTCGTCAATGGTTTTTCGGAAAATGTCGTGTCTAAGCCTAGCTCTCATTTATAAGTATTTACAAATAATTAGGGAGTGGGATTAAAGAAGTAAACATTCAAAAAATATGTGTTAGGTATTCCATCGAGTTTAAAAATCTTTGAAATTGTGTATTTAATCTAATAGTGTCATAACGATATAACATGGCTCGTAATCTTTTTTTCATCGAATGTCAAGGACGATTGTAAATCAAATTATCTAATTAAACATATATAATCCTTTATGTACGACTTAACAAGCAAAAAAACATGAATATACACCCTTATAAGGCGTTTTATGGTCGCACAAGTTAGTCCGAGTTAATAGTGTTATTTTTTTGATCTTTTTCAATTAATGAGTTTTAGAAGATCTTATTCTAGTAAAATCATTATTATTTACAAAGCTTCTAGCTTTTATATCATATTATAAATACACTTGTTACTTACAATATTTTCTATTCTACTAAATTTTAAGTTATTGAAAATATTAATTCCATTTTATAGAAATAGTTTTATCCTAATTAAAATTGGGTAGGGCGCCACTGATATATTCTATTCTGTGGCGGCCATTTTGGATAACCATCCCGGTTAACTGACCTTGGTCCTTCCTTGCTACTTTATGTTTTAAGTTCTAAGGTTTACCCCGTCGTCTGACCGACAAGTACACTGTCTGTTTGTGAACATACTCCTTATGTCATCAGTCATTTTTGGTTGAGCGCGAATCTTAAACTAATGGCGTTCATATTCAAATAATTTTATCTCGGCAAGTAATTTCAAGCAGCAAATATTTAGAAAATAATCTCCTGGGTATACAAAATTATGTTGCACAAGTTTTTGTTGAACTACTATCTCTGGATTCTCAAAATAGAATAATGGTAGAAAAAATTATTAGCCACTAATAGAGAAAATTAATCTCTCAGTTGGCTAGAATGAGAAGCAATAATTTGCAACTTCACAGAGTAGTGGAAAAAATATATTATATCCTAGAAACAGATGCCACTACCATGGAAGTTCTGAAACTGCCAATAGGTTTGTTCCAGCAATAAGTTGTAAGATAGTTTTAACACAGAATTTGAACTGATTTACTGCGCATGACAATTCAAATAATAAGTCGAACTAGTTTAGAATTTGCTGGTGCTGGAACGCAGCTCTTGATTTCTATCTTAAATAAACTGTTTGCAAAGTAATGAATTTGTTTCGTAATTTAGCCGCGCGTGAAATATATGACATACAATTGGTGTTAAGTTAACGAGTTTCAATTGTACCAGAAAGAAAAATACTACAAATATAATTATGACTGCCCTATATACTATATACTCGAATTAACTTCATCGTAAATTTCCAATATCCAATGAATATTAACAGCTTAGATAAATAAGCAGATATAAGTTAATTGGACAGGTGAGTTAAATCACAAATTTATAATTAGCGAATGGTGGAAGTCGTTAAAACCAATTTCAATTTTACTACCGGAGAAATTACCATTCAAATAGAAGTATGTATATACAGTGGACAATTTTATAAAAAAATAGGGACTCGAAATAGAAAATAATCAGCTTTGGTTATAGGTATTATTATCATAAATATCAACAAATTAGGAGGAATCCAATCTCATGTAGAAATTTTGAGGAAATCAAAAATTAACTCGAAAATACCATGATCCACTTAAAACTTTCTGCAATTCGTTGAGAACATTGTTGATTGCTCGATAATACAAGTTTGGTTGTGTGGTTATTAGCCCGTAATTATTTATGAACAATAAATGAGAATTTTTTGAGTAAAAATAAAAATTTTACATGCCAACTATCTCGTGAAAAATTGAGGGAAACCTTCCGTTTGAAAAGCAGTCAAGTTTCCCAATAAGTAAGTTTATTATGCTATCTTTTTGTCTCCCCACTAGGGGATGCCCCCCTTCTAAGGTTACGCTGCCATTATTTTCGAATTAATTAGCCCATTACTCACCTCCTTGACTGGATTAGAGTCAAAAACGAAATTTTATTATTATGGATAAACGAAAAAGTTGATTTCAATGTTTGGCAATATTTATTGGATTCAATAGAACCGAAAGTGTTAATCTCCTTATGATATACGTCAAGCCCACACTCTTTTAACTCTTTATTTTCAACTATGGATTGTAGTAAGTGCGTGTAGACAGCAGACAATGGAAAGACAATATTAGATGAACTAACAAAGAATACTTTTTGTTGACCAGAACTTTTTTGCGGTCTCAGCATATCAATTTAATGGAGCGATCTAGTAGGGCTGAGGTTATCAATAAGAAGCTGCTAAAGCCTTAACTAAAGCCTTTGCTAGTCTCCGAAACTTTTCTCAGGAAAGGAGAATAGAAATTGGACAAAATATATCTTTCGGGTCTCAGCGAATGTTGAATACAAAAAAAACTACCCAACAACCAAAGGCATTAGAATTTCCAATGAATGACACCTTTTAAAAGTTAAATGCAACGCCTATGCGCTGCTATTGAGTTCAATATTTTCCCATCACATCAAAAAGATATTAAAACGATTTTGGCAAAACTTTATTACGAAATGTTACTTTAATAAAATTAAGTAAATTAATGGAATTTATGATCCATCAAAATTTTGCTCATTAGTCACAATTAATGAATTATATGTTAAACATTATGTCCATTGACCATTAAACATATTTAAAGTCGATGTTTGAAATTGAATCAAACGTTTCGATCGGTATGATAATATTTATTACAGTTTCCTGCAAATTAATTGTCATTTTGGTAAAGCGTATTATATAGATGTCAAAGGTAAAAGTATATACTATTAAAGCAAACAGAGTCTTTGGAAATCAAACAATGTCCGTTCACTAAGAAGCAACAAATACTTCCCTACTACTGGATAGAAGAGGGACATTTACATGAGTTAAAACCTGCATCTTTATCGCCATTTTCATTATAATCAATGCTCAAAATTACTAATTGTTCAACAGTTTTTGAAAAATTGAGAGTTGAAAATAAAGTTATAGGATCTATACTTTTCATGTATACAATTCTTCTGTGAGAGCAAAAGGAATATCATCGTAAAATACTCCAATTCCAAATTCTCCACGCTTCCCTTGCAAGCTGCGTCGCAATCTCTAGTTGAATTCTTTCGAAAATTCAGGAAAATGTTGAGAGGTCCCTTATGTTTTCCATTAGGGACTAAATAAGCGTTTTTTTCTTGGTATCTCACATATACTACGGTGTATTTCTAGGATAGGTGCTTTTTGATTTCGACTTGCGTAATAGTACCAAAAGTATGGCACCAAAGCATACACAGCGCCGGAGTCGTGTACATCGTGTTATCTACCTACTTCCATTCCAGGAGCTTCGTGTCTTCTATATAGGCCAACAGTTTATCTGGAGGGATCTTCAATAGTTGTGATGATTGTATTATTTTCACTCCAAAGTGTTTCCATCTGAGTCCTTGTAAGTTCTCACAGAAGCCGAGTATGTGAGTGGGTGTTTTATCGTAGAGTTTACATTTTCTGCACATAGGTTCACTAACTTTGCCCATCCTGTGCAGATGCTTCCTCGGAGTACAGTGTCCTGTCAGCAGGTTGGTAACTGTCTTCAAATTTCACAGCCTGGACGAGGGTTCCTTGTCTAACTTATTCAGTAGACTCGTAGTATGGAGGTTTCCTTGAGTCAGCCTCCATTTGAGTTGGTGCTTCTCAACTAGCCAGTTCCCGACTTATATGTCATCCTTTATGATTCCACGTTTTGTTGTCATTTTCATTCAATTTTTGTAAATGTTGCAATTAATATTTATGTCTGTAGTATATGGTTTATGTGCTTATTGTTTATGCTGAGAGTGGAGAGTAACTTTAAAAATGGACCTCAATATGCTTGTGCATGGAGGAGAAATGTCACTATTTTGTGGAATTTGTCGAGGTACTCTATAACAATACCACGATATGCCTGGTACATGCAACATTTCTTTTCGGAAAAGGTTAGGTTAGGTAGATTTTTTAACCTCTGTTCTCCGGAAAATTAAATAGCCAGCGTGAAATGGTATAAGTTGAAGAAAAATAGTCTGGAGTTGATGTTTCTGTACTATTTCCAACAATAAGAATAAAAATACGAAATATATTTATATCTATATAATGTTAATCACGCTATATTTAGGTTCAGAAGGGTACAAATCCATCCCAGACAATGTTTCGACGTCCTTTAATCTGAAGATAGATAAGTAGACAGCAATAAAATCAAATCAGTTGATTTAAAATATTAATAATATGAAATTAAGTGTGCTATGAACAGTCTGGTACCTTAAAATTTGTCGTAGTCGATCTGGAAACCCTAAAAAATCCATCCGCGTTTTCGGAAAATAAATCATCTGTGAATCATGACAATATTTAATAACAGCCAATGTCGTGTCCGTGGCATATCGCATTTGGAGATATTGTCACTACGGAGTCTTGTTTGCTTTTTGTTATTGTTTTGTATCGAAATTAAAAGCGAAGTAAATAGAGTTTTTTTTTCGGAGGATTTTAGATAAACTGGCGAATATGGCTGATAGTATTTATAGAAATAGATTAAA
>CAJUYI010006328.1:0-13944 GCA_910591695.1 Galerucella pusilla
CCGGCAGAATCTCTAACCTTATTTCAGTGACCATTTCGACCTCCTCTAGTGAGGTCTTCTTTGGTATTAGTTTTGATAGTATTGATTTTGTTTCTATTGTCTTTTTGGGCTGCACACTTGCCTGGGGCCTGGGCTGCTTTATAGATACTGAGGGCTTTCTTAAATTGCGGGCATTTGATCCTACCATACCTATGGTTGAAGTCCTCAACACATATCAGTTTTGTTTCCATTTTTATGACGTTTTATCCTCCTAGGTTATCCAGAGCTCCTTCGACGACAGCTCGGGTACCCATATTTTTGGAACTTTAGTTCTTTACGTCAGGTTATGTTTGAGCGACCGGGGGTCGCGACGCAAAAGATCTGACCGTTACGCGTTACGTTACGCTACGTTATGTTACGTTGCTTCGTTATGGTTACTTGCGTGCTTGTGCTCTCTCCTTAGTCTCTCTCTCGTTTACGAAGCAGCGATTCATATGCTCCGGCCGGGATTCGAACCCGGGCTGCTCGCGTGGAAGGCGAGCATTCTACCACTGAACCACCGACGCTATATTAAAATTCTATGCAAAGCTGGTATTCGCAGTGCTGGTGATCTACTTGAATTTGTTCGGATAAATTTTTACTATTATTTCCATAATTTTTTTGCGCGATTGATCTTTTTTGTTTATTTACAGCATCGGTTGTCAAAATGACATGGGGATTTACTTTTCGAAATACAGGGTGCTGAAATTTTGAAAACTTGAATGTTTTAATTCGATAACTTTAAAATGGATGGATAAATTGATTTGACATTTGGCAGGTTATTTTTAAATGTAAAAGGGCATATTTTGATAAAAATAGTAGTTTGTGCAACTAGTGTGGATATATGATGGCCATATCGCACGAGGACAAAGTTTGAGCACGACGCCGTAGGCGGAGTGCTCAATCGTTCAAGTGCGATATGGACAATCCACACGAGTCGAACAGCATATTTTTTCTACGACCCACTTAAGAAAACATCTAGAAAATAAAAATTTTCATAAACTGTAATATAACTTCAAATTGAAAATTTTACAATTCAATTTTATGTTTCCACTAATTTTTTTGTGGTAAACGTACAGTTCTTGAATGTCCAATTTGTATAATACTACGGTTTCCCTTTTTAAATATATGATGCTGTTATAAGTAGATGTTGCCAGTCGGACTCCCTCATGAAGGGTACCGCACCATTATCTATAATAATGAATATTCTGCTAAATATTTCAAACGTCTACCTACCTGTTGCCGTTATTAATCAAGCAGAATAATTATTTAAAATTAACAATAAAAAAAACTTCTCCACGGGGAATCGAACCCGGGTCTACCGCGTGAGAGTCTGGTATGCTTACTACTTTACCACCAAAGAATATGCAAATCGTTATCCATAACGTCAAGTGTATTACATAATTTTTGCTTAAAAGGAACTAAAGTTCCTACCGTGTGTCCCGTGACACGTTCTACCTTTTTTCCATTGCTCTGGGTTTGACCATCTAGGTCGATCGTGATATTCTCCACCGGCTCCCAGATATTTTTATTCATTTATTCTGTTATGGAGTCCCTATTAAGTAGTTCGATCTTTCTTTTCAAATTTATAACATTAGTAATCAGTCCTCTTCAATGTGTTTGGGCATGCCTCAATATACTTCGCTGTTTGGTCCATAGGTCTAATGATTTATCGTGGAAGTCTCATGAGCTTCCTTTCCTTTTGTATGGATCATCTCCCAACGTTATCGAAGTGTTTATCAATCTCCTTGTGGCTTTCCTTTGTTCGGTATTGAGCGAGTTATGTCTCTGTACGTTGCTTATCAGGTTGAGTCTGCTGTACTTCGGTGTGGTTTTATTTGTGTATTTTATCTATTGCTCGCCAGGCTGGGAAACTTCCCGGGCTTAATCGATTGTGTGTTTTTTTCCACTCATTTATTCTCCACGTGTATAAGTCGATAATAGGTCCGGCAGAGTAGTGCGCCCCTACCGCCCTGATGCTTGAAGTCCCCTCAGTTTGGCCTGGTCCTTCGGTTATCGCTCGTGACACCCTGTAGTCCCCAGTGCCATTCGTCCCATTGGCGCTGGTTCACTCCATAGGAACTCTTCCGTCTGGGTTACTATACCATAGCTGAGAGGTCCCAGTTTCACCGCGCCAGGAGCTCCCCGTTCGCCTCCCGTATCAGGTATCAGGTATAACTTGTCAGTGTGTTTGGATGTAACTTGGGCATGCTGAATCATCTACTGGCATTTACTGCTGCCTTCGGCTCGTCCTGCAAATTTCATATTCGTGCAAAATGGGCATCATTTCGTGCTCATTGCATAATATACTATTTTCTACTCCTGTTTTATAATATACTTATTAAAATACTAAAATCTGTATCATAATGATCCCACTAATCGTCGACAACAAGTGATTCTATCCAGGTTAAGAAACGGGCATACCTACGTTCGTTACCCACTCATACCTCATAACAAAAACAAATCAACCTGTGTGCGAACCGTGTCGAACAGAAATGTCGGTAAAACATTTCCTGGTGGAGTGTCCTTTATTCCAACACGAGAGATCGCAGTGGTCAATCAAATCCAACTTAAGATCGATCTTAGGAAATCAATGTGATGCTGGTAACTTGTGGGCATACCTTAAAGCAATTAACAAGTATACAAAAATCTAAGCTCTTGTAATATTTTTGAACAATAAACTAGCCATCGCTAACCCATTGGGTTGATGCGAATTGTCTAAAAAAAACATAAGTTAACTTTAATCATTTTCCAAATAATTTCGATCTAAAACATGAAGCTTCCAAAATAAAGCAAATAAAGGAAATACGGTACTAGTATAAAGATGATTATAAAAGACTAAAAGACCAACAGTTTCACACAGGCAGGAATCTTTGAGATTCTCAAAAAAACCATTGAATTTCAGGAGGAAATGAAATTAGCAGTGAATAACGTCAAATCAATAATTAGCGACAAAGAAAAATACAAATTACTTTTACCCAATCCACAACACCCTAAACTTTTTTCATTAAACTCCATGAAAAGGAATACCAATTAGAACGGTTGTTCCTTTTTTCACAGCACCGTCATTTGAAATTTCTAATGAAATGTTTAATAATTATTATAAACAGAAAACACACGTTTTAAATCCTTACTCAAAAAGCCCATGTTATATGCGAAGTTTTTTGGGTACCTATCACTCTGAAAAAGATTTTCTTGAATAAAAGAAAATTTTTTTAGGATAAACAAATCTGAAGTTTGAATAGAGTCAACCAAACAGAGGTGTTAAGTTAAAATTTCGGTTTGTTTGAAATTTCAAACAAGAGTTTGGTATCATTCAAACTAATTGTAGTGTTATATAAACATTCAGGTGATTAGATTTAAGAAAATTATATCTTCATTCCAAACTCCAAACTTCAAACAATTAATATTTTAATATAAATAATTAATTTCTTTAAAACGTTATGACCATCTCTTGTTTTGAAACTTGAGCTGTTTATTTTAAACAACTACAGGTTAAAATGTAACAATACATTTTTTAAAAGTTCAAAATAATTTCTTTTGTGCAAACTCCAGTTGTTTAGTTTAATTGATGTAAATCAAATAATCCTTTTATTATGTATTTTTATAATGAGTCATATTAAAGAGTGTTTGTGCAGCTGATGACAAAGTTCTACAAAACTAAAACCAAATTCGAAAAGTCTAGATTGCTGAAAAGGTAATTTGAGTGAAAAGTCTTGCTATCTGTCCAAGCATATTTATTGAAGAATTATATAACACAAACATAGAATCATTGATTTTGATACTACTACTTATAAACACGTGTCAAAATATACAAAACTTAAAAAGTACCTACATACAGAGACGAATTAAAGGATTTATCTATGTAGACAACTAACCCGGTTAGTTTTGTACTGGAATACTATGATTGCCACTCAAAACACAAATATATACATAGCAGCAAAACACATCCTTAGGTGGGACAATTCACACACATCCAGTAAATCCATAACTTGGCCACAGGTTAATGATGAGATCTTTTTTAATCTATGACTTGGCAGTAAATGCTCAATTTTGAAGTATAACCGTTGTATGCATACAATCCATACAAAACACCATAATATAAAGAAATTGAACTTTTAACGGGTTTTGTCTGATCGTATGCATACAATACCTATACGGTCCACGATATGATCACACCGAGTACAGAGACAAGGGTCGAGTACCTACTTACTTATTATCTGCAGTCCAACTAATGACGAAACGAGAGGGGTGAGGTTTTCACGTTACAATGCTCGTGATTGGGTGTTTAATTTCTTTAAAACAAAGAATTTAGAAATGTTTTTTAATTTCAAAGAAATATATTCTTTGAACCAATTATATGCAACAATGTAGAATAACATTATGGCATCTATACTTTCAAAGCAATGATTCATTATCTATAAGAATTTTATATTTTCATTTAAACAAATTTATATATTTTCAACAAATATATCCTTTATATTTAATAATTGCCATATTTGGAACAAATAAATGTGAACTTTGAATTCAAACAATTCATAATCTATATTTAAACAGTTCAAATTTCTTCATTCAACACTTATTGCTTTGAGTTAAACAGCATTTGTTATTATTATGAAATTTCTATTAAATAAATGTAACTGTTCAATTTAAACCAACCTTTTTCAGCGTAAATGAATATTGTTTGAGTTAAATAATTGCAATATTTGGAAGAAAGTTATCCAAATAGTAATTGCAAACAATTTATAATTTCAATTCAAACAATTTGAATTTTTTAATTCAACACTCAATTCTTTTGCATTTATTACAAATTGTTAATTCTAAACAAATCATTTCCAAACAAATACGTTTACTTCAACCAAACAATCCTTTTTCAGAGTGATTTCATCCTAAATTGTGAACATTGGGACATATTCCAAATTATCCTTGAACAAAAAAATTGAAAACAATGTTCAAATTGTATTTTCGACGCTTAAAATCACTTTTCAACCACTTTTATCTCTAGATATGGCTCCCAGCTTCTAGCTTTTACAGGCGCATCTGGAAAAGAAGCAAAAACTGTTGCCGAACGGCCTAACTAAGACCCAAGAGTGGAATACTATACTTCATCCACGTCTATGAATTACCTGTTTAAGGCTTAAATTTTTCGTCAAACCAAAACAATATAGTTTATTACTTTCATAATAGGACAAATTATATATTTAATAGGTATTCAATTCAATTCACTGTCTGTTTCACTTTTCATATTCAATTTTCTAGTGATATCAATCAAACACCAGTATAGTTATTGAAATTCTTGCAATTAGTTATAAATTCTTTAAAACGTCACTTATGCTTTTGACATACATCATACACACTATAGACCAGGGCCGATAATTTTTGAAAAAAAAAATAATCGTAGGATAAAACCTATTAGAAAGGGAGGAGAATATGATATAATTGAAGAAAAATAGTAATTTACGTTACAAGTTCGGAAAGTAGTGTTAGGCAAGTCCTGGAAGCTTGGTGAGACCTGAAAAACACAAATTTTCGGTTGCGTGAAGTACAATATTTTTTTTAAGACAGACACTTCGATATACATTTAATTCTTTATTTTACTTTTTATAACAAAGTGATTAACAAAACTGAAACCAGATAAAATAATAAGTTTGACATAAACGTCAAATTAAAAATCAACGAACTGTCATCACTCGACAATATATCGAGACGTTGTTACCATATCTAGTAACGAAATCAAGGTAGATTGTATTATGAAAGAGCGATTGGAAAAGTGAGAAAAAAATGAACGCTAGGGACCGGCAAAAGCTTTTTCCGGTCACTGGCGTCCATTCTCTGGTCTTGACCGGCAAAACGCTATTTTCTGGGGGAAAAATGGTCCAGAATGTGTACACTTTCTGGTCCGGGCGATCTGAGTTTGGGGGGGTGAGTTTTTAAGGGTGAAATATGGTTTATCTCGATTTACGGCAAAACTACAAGCCCTACGGAAAAAAGGCAAAGTTGTGGGTAATGAAAAGCTTTACAACTTTTGTATTTACAATTTTCACACATAACCACAAAATTTATGTGAAAAATTCAAATAACCAAGTTTTTGGTCTTTGATTTTCATCTTCTTCAATAAAAGTATTTTTCTACGATCGTGCGTTTCAACCCATTTTCCCACAGGCATTTCAGTTTTAAGAGTGTCACTTTCCCGCACTAGTGCGGGAAAGTAAAGTTATGCAAATTTTGAACTTATTAGATATTTTTTTATTCCGGAATTCATAACTATTGTTACAACAGGTACTGTCGCTGATGGCTATTTGGAGGACTCCGAGGATCAGAAGAAAAATATATCAAATAAAATTATTTCATCTACAAATGACTTGAAACCGTTGCCGTCACCGTCATCGTCATCGTCATCGTCATCGTCATGCGGGTTACTTGCCACTTATCACCAAATAACTCCACTAGACGGCAATTTTAAGTAATTCACAGAATGTAACAAAAATTGTGTTTTTAATATTAATATTCATAATAATTAGTAGTTTTTAGTTGAAGCTTTGTATATGTATGTTGAAATAAAATAACTTTTGAAAAATGGTTTTGGTATACTTTTTTTATATACGGTCGTAGAAAAAAAATGTTCCTAACTCATGCGTAAAGTGTTGTACCCGCCCTTGACCGCTTGCCCGAACTCCGCTCCGCGTCGTTCGGATCAACTGCAGTTGAGTGCGGGGAAGTATCACTTTCCGCACTTATTAGGAAAATGACTATTTTCTACGAAATATTGTGAAAACTTACCTTATTATGTCCCAAATTCACTGAAATTTATATGATTTGAAATACTCCTTTTTCACCCTATTTTGATTTAATATCAAAAAAGCACCCTAATTTTCAATCGAAAATTCTCGCGTCAAAATATCAGCTCTTGTCAAAAAGTCGGTGGGCATTTTGTTCGTTGGAATCTCTACTTTCTGATAGTCTGTGAAAAAATATACATCTCCATGGTGAATATCCTCAGAAAATGCAAAAAATGAAAAAAGCCCAAATTCGAAGTTTTTTTTTAACCACTATGTACAATTTCATCGCAAGAGAAAATTTTATCTAATGAGAAAAACAAGGACAAAATAATAAAGGCTTTAATTGAAAGATTACAGTCAAAAGGATTTTCCTGTAAACAAGTGGAAGAAGATGCTGATGCTGACATAATTAAGATCTCGATAGAAATTGCCAGAGAAACTAATGAAACTGCCATTGTTGTGGGTCAAGATATTGATCTTTTGGTCTTTTTGAATCAATTAAATTCAAATAAGGGGCCATCCATAAATTACGTCACACGGATTTTAGGACCATTTAATCCCCCCTCCTGTCCTTGTCACGACATTCATTTTCTCAAATCAGGCTCTGGAAATGTGAAGGATCTATTTTTCACGTCTAACAGTTTCAAACATGAATCCTTCAAAAATATTGATGCATTTCTGCATTGCTTCTCTGGTTGTGATACAACATCTGGATTTGCCGGAAAAGGAAAGAAAATTGTTGTGAATTTATCATTAGACGTTAGCAATTTGTCAAATTTGGCCAATGTTTTTTTTAAGAAAGATACAAGTGAAGAAAATTCAAAAAAATAAATAACAATTAATCAAATCTATTAATAAATCAATTGAGGTTTCAAAAATATCAATTGGCAAAAATTAAATCATCTTTCATTTTGGCAAAACTCCCACCCACAGAAGGAGCAGCAGAACAACATTGTTACAGGGTATATTATCAACTCCAAACTTGGTTGGGCAACGAATTGACAGCAACAAATTGGGGCTGGAAGCAACATCAACGTGGCATTATAACCAAATTTACAGAAAATGATTTAATTCCAAAAATATTGCTCAAAACAATTTGCTGCAGCTGTAAAAATGGATGTAACAATGTGGCTGCCGAAAAAATGGTTTGCAATGCAAAAATTTATGTACAAATTGTCATGGTTCTGGAAATGGAAGAAAACCACTAAGATAATAATATAAACGATTCAGATGAAACTGTGGATGAAGAATCGATAGAGACTGGAAATAATATTGAAGACGAAGAAGGTCTGGAAGATCAACTAGAGGTGGAAAGGTTTGTCAAGTCCAACGATGAAAAAATACCATCCAAGAAACAAAAATTAACGGATAGATGATTAGAATGTATTTATAAATATTAAAATTAACGTTTTTAAAATTATTATGATGTAATCAGACTGAAGTATCCAAATTCAATAGTACTATTTACATGTATATTCACATTTTATGAGATTTTAGATGACATGAATGTGATTAGAATTTGATGAATAAACTTTTTAACTCGAAAAAATTGCAGCAATAACATTTTCTCAATGAAATTGTACATCTGTAGTGATTAAAAAAAAACTACGAATTTGAATTTTTTTCCTTTTTTGCATTTTCTGAGAATATTTACCATGGAGATGTATATTTTTTCACAGACTATCAGAAAGTAGAGATTTCAACGAACAAAAAGCCCACCGACTTTTTGGAAAAAGCTGATATTTTTACGCGAGAATTTTCGATTGAAAATTAGGGTGCTTTTTTGATATTAAGTGAAAATAGGGTGAAAAAAAAGTATTTCAAATCAAATAAATAACAGTGTATTTGGGACATAATAAGGTAAGTTTTCGCAAAATTTCCTGAAAAAAATACTTTTCTGAAAAAGATAAGAATAAAAAACCAAGAGCTTGGTTATTTAAATTTTTCACATACATTTTGAGTTTAAGTTTGAAAATTGTGAATTCAAAAGTTGTAGAGCTTTTCATTACTCACAAATTTGCCATTAAACTTTTTTCCGTAGGACTTGTAGTTTTGCCGTAAATCGAAATAAACCATTTTTTACTTTCAAAAACTCACCCCCTTCCACTTTCCGAACTCAGATCGCCCGTAATTTATTTTTTTCTCTGATTATATTTAGTTTCCTTCTTTTCTAGGGGTTTTTTCCCACTATTATTTTTTTTCACTTTTCACTATTTTTGAAGGCGTCCACTAGACAAAAAACTGCTTATAAAACGATGTAGGATATAAGTATACAACATCTTGATACTATATATAAAGTTTTCATATGCTGATGGTTTACGGCTCTGACTTGGTGAAGCGAGGAATTTTATGCATTGGTTCGAATCCGAATAGCGGTGAAAATTTTTATTCAATTCATTGTGTCGTTTGTATAAATAATCTTCAATATAATTATGTGTCATGTGATCTTTTTATTATTCACACCCACTATTCATTGGTGAATAATGTAAGTCATTATACTTGAAGAAGCACACGTAAAATATTTAAATTATTAAATGGTCGTGGACAAAAGAAAATAATAAAACAATCCTGCTCTTCCTAGTTAAACGAAATACGTTTTGAGTCCAGTTCATTTCCACCCTTCTCATATTATGTTAAGTGGTGTTTGTTCTTAATTTTCCTCCTGAATCGATGTGACTCAAACACGAAAGTTATAAATCGTATCTAAGACAAACGAATGAACGCCCCCGGAGGTGATTATGACGGAAACAAAATTTATTAATGAAATTACTTCATGAAGTTCAGAGCCACCACATGGTGAATATTACCGTTGAACTTTTGTTTATTCCATCGGCGTGTCAAATATTTGAGCGTTCTGGGAGTTTTAGGATGTCGAAGGGTTTTTGGAAAATTGGAGTTTTCACACTTTAAATGAAGGTTTAAATCTTCCGTCAGGAAGTAATACTAAAATTTTATGGTTTAATGGTTTTTCCATTCGACTATTTCCCTCATGATGAAATAGACACACAATTTTTCCAACGAAATCTGATTAAAGAAGTGATCAAATCGCATGACCCGTTTCTGCGGATTTATATTAAATTTGTCCTCCATATTGTGTTTCGCTTTGTCGATCGATTATCACTACCCAGCAAACAATTTCGATCGGCCTTAATCCGGCCCAGAATATTCTGGCCAGATCAGACCAGACCGGCAAAGCACCTATAGCCTATGGCGGGCCAGTGAAAATAGGAGACACCGGCCATCATCAGGGCCAATGCTTGTCAACAGTGTCTTTTGAACGACGGGCCTCCGAAGGCAAAACTGTGGAAATCATTGATGGCCCAGTGTAAATATTGCAATGGAAGTTACCTACTCAGTGGGCTGGCCTACTTAAAATTATACACATTAAATGATTGCCTTTTAATTGAAAAGTAGTGAATGAAGTTCAATATATTTTGAGTGAAATAAAAAAGTTCAAATTCACCTTGAGCAATTGAACAAAATTGAACTTGAATTCATAGAAAAATATCACAAAAAACTCGAGAAAAATCCAAAGTTTATACATACTTTACTGAAATACACGTAACATGTGTAGGATACAACATAAGAATTCTTTTGTTTGAAAGTGAAAAATATCACAAATAATAAATAAAATAAAGGAAACAGCATGAAACAATTCTTTGGTATGAAAAAACAAATATTATTGAAATGTGTCAGTGTGTATGATCTTCCCCTTCCTCTGCTGACTTTGTCCTCCTTCTGTTCCTCCCTCCTTGACGGTCAGAAGCAGCTCTTAGCCGGATTTTTCCGAAGACAAACTGAAAAAGAATTAACTGTGGTCAAGTGCAAATGTAACTGGCACATGAAGGGTTCATGCAATTGACATTGATTTCTCAGAAAAAACAAAAACTGGATTCAGTGGAGTTCTAGTATTTCTATTTTTTCATAATTTTCAAGAACAATTTCTTTTCATTACTATGTCAGTTAGTGAGTGATTACATTAAGAAATCATTAATTTACCTTTCCAAAAATTATATTGAGCATTTTAGTAAATTGTTTTGAACAAGTAAAGTTACTCACTTGTATGGTATTTCACCACTATTGGGCAACTGGTACAGGACTCTAGTTTGAATTGAGGTTTTTTTTATCACTGCCCTCCTTCACTCTTCATCATTCTTTTAAATTGGGCCAATAACATATATTTCACCTAGTAGAAACCCTCACCTTCGGTAGGTACCACAGATAGTGGTATTGCGTTTCCATTGGCTTCATCTGGAAACTCAACAATCAAATAGTCTCTGAAAAAAATTGAATATTATATTTTCAACAGTTGCAAAGTATACAAATGAATGACATAAAACAATCCAAAAGTTCACTTTATGTGATAGTTCTGAAAAGAAAACAACTGAACCAATGAAAACTATAAACAAAAATTCAAATGGAATAATAATTAGCAAATATGATGAATAAATTCAACTTACTCAAAATTAAATATAAAAATCAAAGTAAAAATTCACTATGAAAGTTCCCAACTATTATAGTCCCATTATAACTGCAATTTAACTTCAAAAAACTAGTGAAGGTTGTTTCTTATAATTGACGCTGCAACTGATTATAGATATAATAAAATACTAACTCACCTCAATTCATCAGAAGCCGTCATCATTTTTCTTTACTGCCCACACCGTATCATGGTGTTCATGGTAAATATGTAAACAAAAAAATTAGAATAAACTTGAACAAATGAACCACGAGTGACAAAACTGTCAAATGTCAAACCTGTCGACAGAATCCGCTTCACGCTACGTTCATGATAGTTCACATGACCGCTTCCGATTATCTCATACTCGTTTTCAATTGGCTGTTGAATGAGAGATTTTCCTTCAGATGATGATACGCCGTAAGCTCAGAAGCTGAAAGCCAGCATGTGTACCTGACGTCAGTGCTGGTTGAAGGGACGGGTCACAGTACCAGATATTCAGCGGCCCAAAAGTCTGGAATTGGCCAATTATCTCGTTAACTGCTAGTCCTACTTGTATAAAATTTGAGGTATTATTTTGGGAGACGTAGATTCCAGAATTGATTCTCGCAATGTTGCCAGATTTTCTGTTTCTTTCATATTATTAGTAGCTTTAGTTTTTCAAATCCATCACCCTGTATATTCAGTCATTATTGGGATCGCCATCCAATACGAATCTGGGGGAATTCAAATGTTCAAAGGAGCTCCAGCTCATTTTGGTGTCAATGTTCGGCGTTATTTAGAAAATATATATCCCGGAGAAAAATTGGTGGACGAAGTAGAATTGAATGGCCTCCACTTCCACCTGATTTCAATCCGAAAGAATATTTTTATTGGGGATACTTGACAAATTCAGTTTACAAATAGGCATTGCAAGACTTATGTTTCATGTATTTCAGATCTTCCACACTACATAAAATTACTTATGTTACTCAGTGTTATTCATGGTTAAACTCGTATTAAATAGTAGATTCCAATAATGACTGAAAATACAGGCAACGGATTTGAAAAGCCAAAGTTACTAATTATATTAGATAAACGGCAAATCTGGCAACATTGCAAATATCAAATATGGAATCTCCGTATCCTGAAATAGATGTACTCACAATTTACGAGAAATCGGCCGTTTCCAGACTATTGGGCCACTCTGTTTAATGTTGTCTGGGATATTATATCTGTTTTCATACCAGTACATCAATTTTACTGAGAATTTATCCATTCTGCCTTACGTAGGTATTATCATTATTGAATTTCAAACAATAAAATTAAGAAAAAGTTTAATTTTCTCACTCGTCCAAATGCATTACACCACTAACCATAACATACTCACTTTCTTATTTGTAATTTTCTTGTTAATACCTTATACCTACACGCTAGTATACTCATTTATGATTATTTTATTCGTTCTTCCAATAAATGAATTTTACTAATACAATTAGTTCCTCCATAAACTCACGTAGGTACTTGAAACTATAAAATTTTAACAATTTTAAATCACACCGCTCCCTCCCAAATTAGTCGTGTAAAAGGCTTGCCTTCTGATGTTTAACTTTTTTATGGAGCTTATTCCCCACTTTACACCCATTTTACACCAACATAAAACTAGCTTTAACTGGTTAGGTGTCTTTGTTTTCGAATTCGTCAATTAAGTTTGGAATAAACCAAGACTTTTATTAAATTAATATAGAACGAAAAGCCGGTAATAGTGTTTGTATTACACGTGATTGACGATTGTGTTAGAAAATACAGTTGGCAGAAGCAAACGTGAGCCCTGGTGGGCGTGTTCATGTCGCTGTAGTTGTATTTTTGTAGTAACAATTCGATATTTTGAATCGATAACCAAATATCGATACCATAAATATCAACTGTTGAGAGATATGTCAAACTTGCTAAAAATGTAACTCTAAATATTAATAAAAAAATTATATTGGACCAAAACTAGAACTACCGTTTGCCCTAAATATCTATATTTTCAAATTACATGACTGTATTAATGTCATGAAAAAGAAGGGTCAAGTTTCTATGGAAAGCAACAAAATATGAACTGGTTATAGTCCAGTGTTGCCGATGCAAAAATGAAAATTACCCGAACTTACTATTTAAATTATCAGAATTTGTCAAAATTACCAAAAGGACACATTGGTTATCTAAATAAAGTCATCGACCCCAGTCACAATGGAAAATCCCCAAAAACAATAGCCATTTTATATATACCTTCTACAAAATATTCGAAAAACTATTGGATCCAAACTAGAGAAATTGTCTAAAAATCGGATAATCATCCTCGCATTGACAACACTGACACAGAATGAATAAAATGATGTATGATGATGAAATCACTCGGTCATATTATTTCGATTATATTTAACAATTACTAATGGACAATCGTTAACATTGGCTCTTGATTGGCTGCTTGCGATGACCTTATTTTAGTTCGCATATTTTCCGGGGCTCATGTTTGGTTGTGACAACTGTATCATGTATGTGTGTATATCGGGATGACATTTTTTGAGACCTATTGCGCCATCTTGCTTCTACTTAGTTCCTGAATAAAGTCTCAGATACTCCTATAGTCATATTTCCCGGAGGAATTTTAGGATATCCGCTAGCAGAAATTGTGAAACCAAAACATCGAAACAGTTGACCCGG
>CAJUYI010006329.1:0-13941 GCA_910591695.1 Galerucella pusilla
TGAAGAACCTTTCAAAGACAGCCGGTACAAAATGGAGCTCCATATATCATAATCGGAGATCATCGTTTTTTTTTTTTGGTTCATCTCACAACTATTTCAAACATTTCCCACAACGATTCTATAAAAAGAAAAAAAATTAAAATAATTTATGGTGATTTTACTGATGCCCATATTCATCGCTGAATGTATTCCAGAGCCGGCTCTATTCTACCTGTATCAAATTTGATAGACATTTTTTGGAATTCCATGTGAGAGATATTAACCTTACTTTTGATTCATCAATTGAAAGAAGTAATTGATATTATAATGTTAAATTTATGAAAGAAAGCTGCTAATTTAATCCGCATTTATTTACATTTTTTTAAGAATTGTGTAGACATTTAGAAATATTTAAATAATGTTTTAAGTAGACTACCACATGGGTATTACATTGGTACAAAGATTCAGTTCAAGTGCCTGGGCTGTTAAACACACTTCAAACGTTTGAATTAATGAAATGAATGGGTATTACATCTAAACATCTATTATTACAAATGTATTGAGTAAAATCAGAACGAATGATTTTCTCATAGACTAGCTAGTACTAATTTTAGATTTAAAATTATTCCAGGTATAGTCAAATGCCATCTTATCATGCGGGTCATACGATTCAACAAAGACATACTCACCGTTTTTGTTTTTTTATTGGGTTAAAAGGGCCGTACGTGTATACTTGTAATCTCATATTTTGGTAACCTCTGTGTCTTCTGATTTGATACATATGGTTAGTGACCTTTGAAGCTGCACGATAAGAGCGTAAATACACTAGCTTTAAAATAATAACCCTTTAAATAATAATACGTTGCCAAGAATTTTCGGGCTATGTGCTTACCCTATTGGCTTCTAATTAGTTTTTAAAAATATGTGAGGTTTGGAAATATTATTGACCTATTCTATTGATAATTATGCCGATTATATCTTATTAAATATTATTGTAACGTTTATTCTAATTTATATTTACAATTAATTTCTATTTACAGATTTATATTCGAATACAGTCCTTATTTAATAATTTATATATCACACTAAACACACACTAACTATAATTTATATGAGAGTCACTTTATCGAGGCGCGATTGCTTTCTTTCAGTATCAACACTAACTGACTAACTAACTCCGCTGCGATGCTCGTCGCCTATTTATACTCGCACGTATGTAGTTCTAGAAAACTCTCGAACTCGAAGTTCTGGTGGATGCGCTGGGTTTTTCTAGATGTTACGTATTCCAGATCATTCTCGAAAATAAGGCGGAGGAGCCATAGTCGTATCATATGGGAATTTCACTGGGGGCACTAATTGAGCACATTAATGCAGCAGCTCGCGTAACATTATTCTAGAAACTGTAATTTGCTTTACCAAGCCTTGCGGCATGCATCGTTATTGTACTTTTGATTTATATTTAGACATGTTTCATATCTATAAATATCAGTGAAACAAATTATTTATTAATAAAGAAACAATAAATTTATTTTTCATTTATTTAACAAGAAATAATTTCTAACAATATTCATTTCAGAATCTGCTATAATTACCATTTTAATTAGCCATACTTTAAATATAATGGGGAATTAATACAACATAAACAAACCCATGTGACGAGGTATGCTATCTAGGCCGTCTGTCAGTAGGCTGACGTCACGCTCATTTTTGTGAATGTGGCCAAATATAAAATTGAAAATTCCACACATATAATTTTTAACCAATCAGAACGTGTATTTCTGACAGATCATCATCGCAACGGATGAATTTTAGTGGACATTTTTTCCTGGTGGGTACTACCCAACAGCGAAACATATAAAAAGTCAAAACGGTTTAAAAAAATTACACCAATTTATTAATAATTTGCTAATAATACAGGATGCTTCCTGTAATCGAACATTCAAAATAAATGCGAATGCGCCAATAAGTGAAAAAAGTTTTACTTACAAAAAAATTGGTGCTTCCACCATTTAACTTGGTCGGTACCTGAGTTCACAAGTATGTTGTAGACTTGTATATCACGCCAAAAAGTGTGCAATTATGGTTAAAATATTACCAATTTCCAATCAGCCATTTGATAATTGTAAATAAAAAACCATTTTTCATTCCTAACTTTAGAGCCCTATAGTTCGTTAACGAAGGGCGTAAAGAGAAAATTTTATATGAAATACCATCATTATTTTCAGTCTTTCTATCACCTCCCAAGTTTTTGGTACGAACTCCTGGGACACCCTGTATATAATTTTCAAAATATTCATAAGCTCGAAAAAATTTCCGGAAATAATTTGACCTCTAGTGGTATTACTAGTGAAGATAGATTTTCTCACTTATATGATTCCTGCTGTTACGGGTTGAAACTTATTTACATCAAACTAAAACCAAACAGCGCATAATAAATTAAGCACACTTACCGCTTGATAATTAAATTAAGAATAAAATAAACAAAACTAAATTAAAACTTCAATTTAAAAATAAAACTCAATCATAACATTGTTTATTTACTATATGAGAAATTCTTCTTTTATTGATCCTTCACTATAAACGGTCTAAACATACATGGCTACCTCTACCTAAGTGTCAAACTGACCAGGTGATGACCAGTAATTAAGGTTGGTAATTAGACTTACTTATCTTAGACATTCAATTGACATACTGTCGATAGTCTATGTTCTCTCTTCTTCCGTTTTTGACTTTTTTTGAATGGCTGCAATTTTGACCACATGAGGTTGAACGAATTCTTTTCGGATTTTTGAAGCCAGAAGCAAACGGAAACCACACTTGGACTATTTCCTTTCTTTTCATGTCTTGGAAAGCCCGCAAGGTGATCTTTGCAAATAGTCTACTAAAAGCCACTCCACCTTCGGTAAGTCTTCCTAACCTAACCGAACCAAATTTCAATTAGCCACCATCTAACTTCTCTTTCATTCTTTTAGGCTTTTTATGTAATACTCTGGAAAAATTACTCTGATTGGTGACTAGCTGTAGTGCACCTGTTGCTGTGGATTAGTCGAATACCTAGGACTGTGACAACGGGTTACAAAGTAAGAGTATTCATTGTTTTTTCTTTTCATCATTGGCATAACCTAAGGAAGGACAACTTTGACACTAACTACTACGCCACACTGTTCAGAAACTTATAATTTAAAAGCATTTAGTATAATCAGTTAAATACTTACCATGTGAACCTATTAGTACTAAGAGGGGAATTCATATATTGTTAATTAGTCTTGTTTGAACTTATCATTGGAACCAATTGTAACCAATAACTCCAAAATCTTATTCCAGAATAAAACAACTTTACAATCTCAATTTCACTATCTAACCATTACTTCCAATAGATTTCATGGAACTGGAAAATAGAATTATCTCTTGGATATTTACTGACCCCCCTTTTCTCCACTGCAACTAGCTGCGGATTGAGATAACTATTCTAATATCATTGAATATTTATCTGATACCTACCTATAAAATCTTGTATCACTGCTTATGAAATTCAGTTATTGCATACTGTCTAGAGCCGTCTCTGTCTTTTAATTCGCGAAAGCGACTGCGTATACCGTCAGAAGTACATACCCCGCGAGATAGGGAAAAATCAATAATCGAGGGGTTAGTTTTAAGAGCCCATAGTGGGGGTGTGTCAAAATCAAACCGTGGTGTATTCAACGAGATATCAAAGATACCCGTGCCCAAAGCCTTCTTGCAACGAAAATATCGAAAACGATCACTGTCATGCTGCTGCCTATTGCGATTTTTCCGAAATTTTGTAACATAGTGATTGCGCGTAACACCAAACCAGTTCTTAAGTGTTTGTAACTAAATTGTGCCGATTGTTAGATAAACTGAGTGTTATAAAAATCTGAAGATTGAACATCTGCCGCTCCGGAGAACCACCATGACTTTTAAATGGGTTTAAATTAATTAAGTGCTATGGAAAACATGAAAAGAGCATTATAGATGTGGTGAGTTGTTGACATAAGTATGTTGTTAATTATTCTTTGTGGCTTATTGAAGTTCCAAGTGGATTTTTTTATGAATGATGGTAGTAGTAGTAGTAATAGTAATGTGAGTGCTCTCGTGTGTAGAGTAGGTGGTAGTGTTTTCTTTTCTTTTCTTGTCAATGGGTTTCAATGCAGGAAATGTTTAAATTTGATTATGAGGTAAATATTAAAACAATCTCAAATGTGATAAAACAATTTAAATAAGTTAAGTTAAACTACAGAACGTTTGAATAACTAAAATAAGGATGACGAACTGAATTAAGCACAAAAAATATGTTTCTAGTATAATTTGGCCAAATTTTTATAATCTCTGGTCCTTATAAATGATATTTATCAAGAGATCTTCACCGAAGTGGTTATGGTAATTCAAAGAATAGGTAAATAATATCAGGAGACAATAGATATAATATCTAATTGAAAATGTCAATTGGAAATTTTATTAATGAGTTAGTTGAGTGTTGAAGATAAGAAAAAGCTTTGAAAATTTAAATTGAGAGAAATTCAAGGCGGAATTTGCAAGTTAAATAGACAGTCGAATAAATTAAAGAGTCGTGTTGTAAAACAAAAAAATAGAACTTGAAATGTGTAAGCAGAGACAATTAAAACAACGAAAGCTGATTATTTGATAAATAAATAGATTCATCTGCCTGTCTTTTCGGTTAATTTCCATATGTCCCTCTTTCCTTTTCTGTTCATCTGGATACTATTTATTTTTTGTCTACCTTATTTGTTTTTCTTCTTAAGCTCCGTATTCACTGTTGTATCCTCCGGGAAATAGGACTAAAGGAACTACTGATTTCTGAGACTCTCCCCAGAAACTAAGTAGAAGTAAGGGGGCACAATAGATCTTTTAGGTCTCAGTGAATGTCACCTTAAAATACATACATCCACTGTTGTATTTCTCTCTGTTAGGTTGTCATTTTGCATATTCTCAATGGCCGTTTGCATCAATAGAAGCATCTGAGCTTACAAATTGTCTGGATGTTCCAAATAATCTTCTAGCATTCATACGAGTTGTAAAACAGTTGGATTCTTCATAATAGTTCTTACGTTGTACCGTCTTCTTGGAAATCCATATTCAAGAATCTCCAATACTTCCAGATCATCCTCCAGCAAAGTGAATACTTAGAGCACAACAAAATATTTTATGAAGGTCAATCGGGATTTCGGACCAAGCATTCCTGTGAAAATGCGTGTCAGTTTGTGTTGTCTAAGTGGAAAAAAGATATAGATATAGGCAATGTTATTGTTAATGTGTTCGTAGATTTAAAGCGTGCATTTGAAACTATAGATCGCAAAAAACTAATTGATGTGTGTAGAGTATATGGAGTAAATGGTACAGTCCTCAGTTGGTTACAAAACTATTTGACAGACAGGTATCAGACAACCAAAATTATGAACAAGTTGTCAGAGAGGGTTGAAATCAAATGCGGATTTCCGCAGGGAAGTGTACTGGGCCCTTTACTCTTTATGCAGATGATATAGTTTTATCAGTATCGGGAACCAACTTTGAGATAATTCCAGAAACAATAAATGAAGAATTGAATATTTTCTCAACAGAGCTGAACAGAATAGTGTAAAAAGAACACAACATCTGAAACTATTGAGCAGGTTACTGGAATAAAATATTCAGGAGTACAGTTGGATCCGCAATTAAATCTATGTTATCATGTAAAAAAATTGGGGAAAAAGATAGGGTATTTTGGCAGGATATCAAATAAATTATCACGGTGGGCTCGACAAATAGTGTATAATTCTATTATCTATCCCCAATTCACCTATTGTATGTCGTTATTAATTTATTGCAATAAAGATGATACAAATCGTATACAAATTTTGCAGAACAAAGCGATGCGAATTATATTGAGATGCAATAGGTACACCAAAATAAACGATATGTTACAAAACTTGAAATTTTTAAATATTCATCAACTGGTTCAAGAAGCAAATTTAATTTTAGTTTTAAAAATAACTAAAAATTTAACGCCAAGGTATGCTTGAATTTTTAACGAGGGAGGACATGTCTTACAATTATTTAAGATCAGAAATCGATTATTATATTGATAGGTATAATACACAAATACAACAACGATCACTATTTGTCGAAGGGGTGAGGCAATATAATGATCTCCCTCTTACTGTGAAAACTGCTCCCAATGTACGAATAGATTAAGGAAAATTTATTTACAAAAATAATTTTTATATCAGGTATTTTCTACACTTATAAAAACTGTATAGGTACTGTAATGAATATTGTAAACTAGCTTTGGGCTAAATAAGGTATTTATTTATTTATAAACATCCTTCTTCAAAAATAAAAATAAGACGGAAAACGAAAACCGGAAAACAGAAAAATCATTGACATAGGTAAAATAGACAACGACTGTCAACTTCTTTAAGAACAGCATTAGAGGAGAGATAGATTTAAACCCCATTCAGCCAGTAAATTTTGACTTAATTTATATCCGAGAAAAATGGAAACACATGTAGAAATTCAATGTTTATTTAAATTTTTGTAAATACAACGTCATATGTGTGTCCATTTTAAGTACCTAGAATAAACAGTTAACGTAGATATGTATTGCAGGGAGTGGTTTTCTCAGAACACCTTTATTTATAATATAAATACGGGATTTTTTTATAGGACTTGCGTGCATAGTAAAAAATATGGGAGTAGCTTTGATCGGCTACATTTATAAATATTTCAACATGCACGGGTCCTAAACGTCCTAAACGGGATATTGTATTTTAGTAAAAATGATTATTTCGTATCCGTGTGTTGGCAAGAGCTGACTAGGACCAAAGATTACAGAATAAAAATATAAGATGTTTCACTCGTTCGATTTTACCGCGTGAAGCACCGATGCCGCTAGTGACTGTCTGGTGACTTGGATGGTACAGTACGTCGCTACGTCCTTACTTGCATTTAATTTGGCATATTATACGGGACGTCGCCCGTCGAGCGCTGTTATTTTAGAACTGCATTTATTGTTTGTTCGTGTTTTATAATTATGTTGTATAGATTTTTTAAATTTATTAATTAGTTGTTGAAATGAGCAAAAAATCATATTAATATTTTTCTCTTCAATAGCAAAGCTTAAACACTAAATATTTTGTAATATTTGCTAATACAAAATTATTATTATTATTATTTCAATGAGTAATTATCTGTTAAGATGTCTTGTTATGTTATATATTATTCTTTTTAAATTGTTTGTTAGTGTAGGTATAACGTATTATTCAATTTGTACTCATACACCCTTGCTTTAAACTTATGTTTTTGAAGCAATAAATTATTATTATTATTATACAAAATTACGGATTTATTTCTTTAATAAGGATATTATATAAACAAGTACATTAAGCAAGAAAACACAAAAATTCAATTCTATAGCTAACCAAAGGGGAATTGGTCAGTTCCTTTTGAACGAATTTACTAAATTTTCTTTTCATCATCCATGTAATCAATTTCCTTTCAAATATTATGCCAGTCTCTATACCAGAGTCCGTATATATTTTACTCTTAAATGTATATTGAAAGAATTGAAAGACAATAGATTAAATTTAACACAAAAATCAAACTCCAAACTTAGTATTTCACAACATTTATAAAAATTTTTAAAAAAGGTATCCTGCAGCTGCTTCTCTTTTTATTGTTTTAACCTTGTCAATCCAAAAAATACGCGTTATTTAAAGATCAAAATTTAAGATTTAGTGGCCCTATTATTCTAGTGGCTAATGAGTATATTTAATTGAGTGATAAATATCTGCTAGATTATCAATAAGTATCACAAAATTACTAAGATTCTGGATAAAAACGGTGAATTGATTCATTTTAAAAATTCATGTTTATTTTTTACTTACCTTTTCAAATTCATATCCCGAACATTTTTCGAAATAATTAACATTTAAAAATAAACCTTTGTGATAAACAATCCTATTAATTTAAATATATATTTCTCTAATTACCCCTGTATAGCTTAAAATAAAATAAGCTTTCCGAACTTTTCTGGTATCTACCGGTCTCGTTATTAACAACAAAAGCGAGTCGTAAACATAATTTATGAGAGCGGCGTCCATTTGGGACAGCGAATTGAATCAAACCGCCCTGGAGTGAAACATCTTATATTTTTATTATGTAATCTTTGCTAGGACTTAGCTCGTTCATAGCTAACCTTCTAGCGTTATTTGTATCAGTATTTTAATTAGGCGGGTTTAGTCGTGGAGAACTGGAGACAACCATACTTGCTTTTTCTTTAGTAAATGCTGACTGGCAACTGCCCAGGTGCCGTGCCAGTACTGACAAGTAATAAAATATTTTTGCGCTCGATCCTGAACATTTGTCATCATAAAACATGGCGCTATTATTTCATCGAGTGATTATCAACAGTCGGCTCGTTGAGGTTATGTGTCCCACGACCTTTACAGTACTTTTTTACATCCGTCAAAAAGAACCAGGAACAACCCAAAGTCACTAAGGGCTGCGCTTGTGGATATAGAGATATACTTGTATATTGAGGGGCATTCAAATTGGATTGAGGCACAATAGAAAGTATAAAAATGGTGCTAGGAATAAAAAAATATGTAAGTGTTGAGCAGCAGTAACCTTAAAAGGCTTGGAAACACCCAACCGTATTGTGTCGAATCTGTGTGCCTGTCGATTGTCTAAAGTGCTGGGTCATGATATGATACAGTGTCTAATGTTATTACTCAATCTTTTGCCAATCTTTCACCGAGTCATATGAGTCAGTGTGTGGCCTTAAAAGATGCATCTTAATATTTTATGATCTTCCCTTGATTATATATCAATATTTAGGTCTACGCAGTTTTTATAATTTTCGAAACGAATGAAACAACTGTTTGTTAGAAGTCTGCTCAAAAACACCCTCAGGCTCTGGTGCAGGTGTATACGGGCGCAGACCTAGGACAGAAATTTCAATCTCTCTAGGATCCTATGCAACCGTATTTCAGGCGGAAATTTACGCCATTAGAAATTGCAGGCAATGAAAAAGCTGACGAATTCGCAAGAGTAGGATCGTCAACTCTGATGAACGGACCAGAACCTGCTGTGGGCATCCCCAGATGCTTAACGAGGTCATGGTTAAAAGAGTGGGTGAAAGAACAACACAATAAACACTGGAAGAATACGACCAGGCACATACATGGGAGGAAATTCATAAAAGAACCATCAGAAAAAGTAGCGAAAGAACTGCTCTCAATGAGTAGGAACAAACTACGCACCATAACGGGGCTACTTACGGAAAACTTTCCCACAAAGGAGCACCTAAACAAAATAGGGCTGTATAACGGAGACCTTACATGCAGAAGATGCAAAATATACTATGGAACAGTGAGTTGCTGGACCACAGAAGGCAGAAACTGTATGGCAGAACCCAAATGACTCCAGAAGACTTCTACAACCAACCAGCAAAGAACCTGTATGAGCTAATACAGGGAACGGATTGGCTGAATAGGTTGTAGTCAGAACACTAGGAGTATCCACAATAAGCCCAGGAGGCTGAGGTGGTACCGGCGAAGGGACGGCTCATTTGAAAAAAAAACGTGTTCGCTTACAGCTGTCTAGTCATTATAAAGTAAAAACAGTGAATTTAGTAACTCGCGGTATAAAATATAATAAACAAAATATAAATAAACTAAATTAAAGATTGAACTTTTTGTTATAACACTGCGACAACTAATATATCATTGCTAAATTGACAACATGTTTGTGTTACACTTTAGAAAACAAGTTAATTAATTCAGGATATAAGTTTCGCGTGCTTTTAAGCTATAATAACGATTTTGCAATAAAGACGCAGAAGGAAATGACACATTAAAGACACCTTGATTCTTGGAAAAAGATGTAGACATATAGATATGGATTAAAGGACATTGACGTACATATAAAATTTTCTATCGATAATCAATTTGAGTTTTAAAAAACTAAATGTATATTTAGCATCATCAAATGGAGTTCAAAAGTGCTTTTCTCGTAAGTTGAGTGCAGTAGACGGTTTCTAAGGAATTAAATGTTAGGTACACTGTTAAATTGGTTTTGTAATAGAACGTCCAGTTTAAAGTATCAGTTACCTCTTCTCTTATTTTAAAATTCCGCTACTCAATTCATATCACTTTTTACCAAGTAATGCTTGCTTTCTGCTATTTTACTTCCATTTATCTCAAGAAGGAACAATTTGACCGCGATAATCCTTCGGATGAGCCGAGGACAAAGTGCACAAAGATTAAGGACTGTCTGAAGTGAGTTGTTGAGCCCATGACTGTTAAAGCGGCATTTTGAAGCTCGGGGTATTAAAGAACACTTTATAGAGAAATAAATGAGAATGCGAAGCAGTATTTAGCGTTCACAGTCGTTGAGGCTTTACGAATAATTTGGATTTCGCTTTGTTAAGGATGTACTCGTGCGTTGTGTATAAAACGCTTTGGAAAATCCTGACTATTGTGGCAGAATATTATTACTTTCTCTGACTTATCTACAAACTTTCAGCTCACATTTGTGTATACAAATACAGTACACAGCGTGTTGGAAGTTTAATTTTTACTGTCGGGTGCTTTCAAACACATACCATCTACAAACATAGCTTTTATACTGAAGTAACTCTTGAGGAGTGAAATTTGGCAGCAGTAGGTAAAACATTTAATATAAATTGACCCCACCTAATTCGAGATGGAACCAAACAAAACTGTCAGAAAAATGAATAAACAAACGATGAGGAAATTTAAGGAATAATTTGGTGTGGCTAGGTAGAGCAAATGGGAATCAAATAAGTAGAAAACTGGGAGAGGTTTGGAGAGAATTGGTAGAGGGAAGGATTTAGCCGCAATCAAATTATAAAATCAGAAACTAAGATTTTCAAGAATAGGTACATATGGAAAATTTTTTGCTCTAGTGGAAATCTAATCAAAATCTAATCTAATTTGAGGTCATTTGATTGAACACAACCAATCAGAACCACAGTAAACAGATCCCATGGGCTGTTTTCAGAAGAATTGCGTCTATTTTGAAAGATTGGGCTGTGAACACAGAGAAGAAAAGATGGCACAGAATTTTCTATTCGAATAACTTCAAACATTGATAAATTCTCAAGCTCGTTGCCTTGGGCTATTACTACTTAAAATAAAATGTTTTTATGGTCTCGGAAAAGATATCCCCTGATGTCATTATATTCAATAAAAATTAATATTCTTTTATCCGGTGCTGTTCTATAAGTGGCTTTAACTTCAGAACCAACCGCGTCGTTTATTATCTATCACAAGAAGTTTCCCTAATATTAAAATGCCAAAAGTTTCTCGCATAGTAAAATTTACGAGCCGAAGATGATACCAGTTAACCTAAAGCCATTATTTCCCTCACTTTATGCTTTCTGGGCAAAAATATTGTTTTAAGATTATACGCGTTTTATATGGATAGAACGAGATCTGTCTTCGACCATTAGACCAATACAAATATTCACATACCGGTACACACCGGAATTTTAAAGACAAAAAAGTTCATAAACTGGGGGCCTATTCTCGAATGTAGAATGACATTTGTAGCACAACATTGGCATCTGGCATTCTCAAATGGGTTCGACATTTAAATCGCATGAGATAAATTTTGTCGAATAACATGAACTGGCAACACCGAAATTTCGATATTATATCGTGTTCCATGCCACTTCTCTAGTAAAGTTGTAAAATAATGAAATGACAGTAGTAGTTATATGATCTGTGATGACAGTCAATGACAGTAATGATTTGGTTATTTGTTAGAATGTACAATGTACTTACTCGAATGTAGAACAAGAATAACAAGATAAACATGGAAAGTGAAACCAAAAGAAATTATTGCACCCAAAACCAAAAACGAACATTAATAAATTTAATGTAAGAAAAAGAAAATGAGCCTCTTTTATCTGGGAAATTTTCAAGAGATAATGAACTTGCACGATTCCCTTGTTCTATTAAGTGTTCTAGAATAATGATTAGCTCTCTAGCTAATTCTTTAGTTAATCTGAACGTTTTAATAAACTTTCTGTCAAATAAAAATGAAAAAGCGCTTCTATATATTCCTGGTCTCTCTCGAGGCCGCTGATACATTTCTTGATTTTCTAAATTTTCAATAGCAATTAATAAAGCTGCCATTTTCTCTCTTCAAAAATTTCTGAAACGGAACCTAACAAAAGTGTATTAAACAATGTTTTGAGTGTTTCCACTTTTGACATGTATAACGTTACTTATCAATTTCGCAAGTAATGAAATTCTCGCATTCGACATAAATTGTCGACTGCCTTTGACCATTCTACAATTTGTCTATCAAAAATTGTCGAAGGCGACATTTGAGAATAAGAATATTCAGATTTTATTCGACAAAGAGGATTTCTCGCATGCGACAAAATATGTCACGGTTTGAGAATAGGGTCTAATATTTTTCGATAAAATTACAGGTACAACAATAAAGTTAGTATATATGAATGGTGTTTTATATATTTTATCGTAAAAAATCGAAAGTTGACTCTAATTATTGGTAAAATCTAATTTTTTCACCAAAAAGAATCTTTTTCAAATGTTTATAAAGTGTGAGACATGTACTGAGACTGACCTCATATATTGTTTCATTTATAAGTCCTTTCATCGTAAATTCATTCGCTTTATTTCATTTTATGTTCACCGTTTATTGAATTTACCTCGTAAAAATATCTATGACGGGTCTTTGTTTTACTTATCTAACAATGTGCGATGAGTAGAAAATTGTGCACCAGATTCGATTGATTCAGATGAATGATCTTCATTTCCAATTAATTGGAAAACATTCCGCTATTTCCGATTTACCTTTCGAGTGATTTTGATTGAATCATTGAATAAATAATTTAGAGTTAAATTTAATGTACCTACATCAGTTTCCATTCTCGAGAATAGTAGTTTGTACAACTAGTGCGCAAAGCGTCACTTTTCCCACGAGCCCTGAAATTTGTGGCACGAGCCGTAAGGTAAGTGCCGCAAATCTAGCGAGTGGGAAAAGTGATTTGCGTACAAGCTGTACACAATATTTTTTCTACAACCACATTTATTAATGTAATGTATACATATAGTTATTTTATTTAAACTTCGAATAGAAAGGACTTACAATATCAAAATAAATAGAAAAATCAGTTGAATGTATGTTGAATGTATGTATTCATTGTAACATTTGAACAATTTTGTATTGAAACCTCAGGTAAAAAGTTTTTGGTCGCAGTTCGAGCCTTTTCGATAATATCTGGAGGAGTATTTTCAGTGTCCTAATTGGACCACTCAAAAGATAAATTATTTTGGTTTATAATTCCTAAAATAATGCTTAATAGGTTAATGTTTTTATATCTTCTGTATGTTCCTTGTGGTATATTATTCATTATTTTTTTAATTTTTTGGGAAATTAAACCACAATATTTTTAAATTCTTTACTTCAACGTTTCGGTAGCGTTCCAGCTACCTTTGTCAAGAAAAAATAAGTAGAAATTAAGTAATTTTTTATCCCTAACTGACACAACAGGAAAAATTTATATATTGTGGTTTAATTTCCCAAAAAATTAAAAAAATAATGTTTTTATAATTAATAAATTAAAATGAATAATGAAATAAATAGTTTACTTTACTTTTGGTTTAAATTTAAAAACTGTACACCAATAAGAAATTCACTATTAGGTTGAATTGTCAAAAAACGTTGACAGGTCATAGGTTAGCTTTGTTTGACATTTCGGTGCGGAGAAGTGCCATAGCGTGTACTTTTCGCATTACTTTTCCAACGGTTATAAAAAAAATTAAGAAAAGTCCTGCTTTGCGTATAAAAATTTGTGTAGAAAAGCGTGTTTTGCATAATGGTTGTAAGAAACTATCATTTCATGAAACAAAAAAAACTGAAAATAAAACATTTCGATTGTGAATTGTT
>CAJUYI010006330.1:0-10342 GCA_910591695.1 Galerucella pusilla
TATGTGGATGGAGGTTTCTTCTTCCATTCCACAAACTCTGCATTCTTCTTCCTCCACTATTTTGAGCTTTTTCAGGTGCCCATTCAGGCGACAATGTCCCGTTAGGATGCCTGTTAAAATCTTAGCGCAGTTTTACTTTGACTTATGCATTCATTCTCAACAGGTTGTAGTCGCCCAGAAGAGTCTTTGATTGTATAAGCCCTACTAGATCCTTCCAATGATCAAATCTTCTCTTTTTCCCGGCTTAACCTATTTCTTTCAATATTACATTGGGGCTAATTTCGCAAAAGGGTTCAGGCCCCCAGAAAGATATTTTAGTCCCCCTCTTTGCTAGTTCATATGCTCATTTCCTTCCATTCCAGTGTGTCCTGGAATCCATAGTAAGGTGACTATATTGTTCTCGCCTAGTTCATTGAGTTTGTCTAGGTATTTCCACACCATTTTGGAACTGATTACACAAGAGCTCAGTGCCTTAATGGCTGCTTGACTATCCGACATTATGGTAATCCTTTGTCTTTATCAATATTGAACTGGGCGCACTTTCTTATAGCGTGGATTTCCGCTTGAAAGATACTTGGGGTTTTTCCCAAGCTTTCAGAGTGTTTGGTTCCTGGCCCGAACACTCCTATCCCAGTTCCTTCTATTGCTTTTGAGCCGTCTGTGTACCATTGAATGGCATTCTTTCCAAGTCTGGTAATGGTATTTGGATCCCATTCTTTCTTGTTGCTTGATTCCGTAACAAATTTCTTTGGAAAGTTATATTTTTTCATCATACCGTCTTGTGACATGACCCAGGTTGTCTGATTTCTAAGAAGTGAGGAGGTGATTCTCTCTCTACTTAGTCTGTATCTTGTTATTTCTGTAACGCTTTCCACCACCATATGTAGTGGGGTGAGGTTGAGAATCACTTCCATGGCTGCCGTTGGGCATGTTTTCATTGCTCCTCGTCGTCAATAGGCTAGTTCTACTACTCCACGCAATGGCTCCATAATTGATAATTGGTCTCACTATGGCAGTGTTCATCCGGCTTAGGATTTTTGGGTTACAACCCCAGTTTCTTCCTGCTAGATTTCTGCACACCATTAGAGCCATTATTGCCTTGTATGTAATCTCCTTTTCGTGTCGAGTTTACTGTCTAGAGTAAAACCTAGATACTTGACTTTTTGTCTCCATTCAATCTAGTTCCCATCAAGGTTTACGGTTTTGAGGTTGCATTTTCTTTTTTCAGTGTAGGCTATCAAGATGGTTTTAGTGGGGTTGATGCTAAGTTCCACTTGCCTACACCAGCTATTTGTATAGTTCAGACCCTTTTGTACAATATCACAACGGGTGTTTTCAAATTCCCCCCTGGCTGATATGACAATATCGTCGGCATATCCTTGGCAGGATACTCCGAGATCCGTCAAACCACACAGGAGTTCGTCAACCGTTAGACTCCACAATAATGGGGATGCTACTCCCCCCTGTGGGCATCCTCTGGTAGTGCAGATTAAGACAATGTCTTTGCTCGTCCTCGTCTCTGCTACTCTTGTGGTGAGCAGTTTCGACATCCATTTGGATGTTGTGCTGTCTACACCTCTTCTGTTTAATGCTATTTTGACAGCCTCATGTGGAGTATTGTCAAAAGCTCCTTCTATGTCCAAAAATGCACATACTACAGTTTCTTGGTTGTCTAGAGCACCTCGGATATCCTCCGTCAGTTGTACCAGTGCTGTCTCCGTAGATCTGCCTGCCCGGTAAGCATGCTGACATGGGTGGAGGGGTAGTCTCTCTAGGATTTCCGTTCTAATATGGTTATCATTAGCCTTTTCCATCGTTTTGAGTACAAACGATGTTAGACTAATTGGTCTGAAGGATTTGCTGATTGTTGTGTCCCTTTTTCCAGTTTTTGGAATGAAGGTTACTATTGCCCTTCTCCATGCTTCAGGTATATAACCCAGTTTTAAGCTGCTAAGCTCTTTCCCCTTCATTTTCGGTATATTCACCATCTTCAAAGCCATATCTGTGTTGACCCTACTTCTCGCCATAGCTTTGTAAAGTCTTGCCGCAGCAGGTGTTGTGTTCAAATCTTCACAGAATATTCTGAAGCTATTTCTGTTAGCTTTTCTAATTTCCTTGTAGTAGGTGTTTCTCACCTCGGTGTATCTCTGCCAGTATCCGGTGAGTTTTGCTTTATTAAAAAGGTCCCGGGTTTGAGATCTTAGTACTGACAGATGTTTGTTCCACCAGGGTGCATCTTTGTTGCTTTGTTGTTTTTGAAGAGGGCAACTCGATTCAAACGCATCGATTATTGCCCTGTTCAGATTTTCAAGCTCATTTTCCAGGTACTTAGCCCTTCCTTTCCTCTGGATATGTGCTAGATTTCTTTTCAGACAGGTGTTATAGTTGTCCCAATCTGTTTTTCTTGGTATTCTCCTGAGGGTTACCTCAGGTATGCCTAGTTCTAACTTGAAGGTACTAAGGAATAAATAAATTATTTTGTGGATGACTTTTAACACGAAATAACGCCGTATTTAGTGGGGGACAATCGAGTTTGGTAATATTATTGATTTTTGAAAAATAAGTGAGATCAACACAAATAAGAATAAAATAATATAGTTCAAGGAAAAATTTGTACAAATTACAATCTACAATGAATAAAATCTATACACTGCTTTCAATTTAACAATTATTGGTATTTAACATTGTTACAGACAAAAATTTGGAATAACTTTTATAGATAAGTACATTTGGTAACAGCGGTTGAAGTGGGGGGCACTGAACACATGCCCATCGCTGACTTCGTACAATTATTCTTCTCTCTCTCTTTCAAGTAGTTTTTCCAATAATTCCCTTGTCGTATTTGTGTAAATCGTATGTCGTAAATGGAATTTTCACAATCTGTATAAAAAAATTTAAGTTGAGTCACTCTTATTTTTAGTTACCTTTGTTACCTGGTAACACCCACAACTATAGACTGGATTGGTCTAGATATACTTTCCGACATTATGTCTCTATTTTGTTTTATAGTTTTCTCTATTTCACTCACAGAATGGCAATACGGGAACATAATTATTTGCGGAGTCTGTTTATCACTGAGCCTATCTCCTTTATTCCGTATTTTTTTTAACAAAAAATTCGTCGTTAGTATAATTTTCCTGGCTTAGTCCGGTGACCTTTATATTTAATTTTCTAGCCAACGAGCCATCAGAACTACGCTTTCTCATACAAAGTGTTGGATCATTCCTCTGGTGATGACTTTTCTCATTCACAAGTTCAAGATTCCAAGGCGACAAATGGCGAATACCGAGTAAAATTGCCCGACGGGAGACTCCAAATTGTCTCTTATACAGCCGATCAAAACGGTTATAAGGCCGATGTCAAATATACAGATAGTGAGGATAACAGTGTTAGCTTCTATCGTCAAGGTTGGTATTATTGCTCATTTCCTTTTATTCTAACAATAAAGGCGGTTACACAAACGAAATTCTACTGCCTCTGTTACAATTTATTTATTTTTGGGGAATTAATAAATGTCATTTGCTGTTTGATTTTCGAATGTTTTGTTATTGTTTATAAAGATTGAAATATTTTGTTAACTCCGTTATTATTATTAAAATTAATAACTGAAACGGTATTTTGTTAAAGCAAATTGCTCTAGAGTTCCTATAATAACTTTTTTGGTGTGCGTCATCGTTTTTTAATGACCTTTAAGCACATTACGTGGGAAGAAATGGAAAAAAGGCAGGTCTGCGATTAATCCCAATAAAAATATCACAATAATGAACCGTTTAAATGTATTATAAACGTTAACCCTAATCTTTGACTTAAAAAATTTGATGAGTTAATGTTTAGATTACGCGCAAGCGCGACCTATCAATCGGGAGAAATTACACCATTCAAAATGGAATTCAGACGTACTTTTCGTAGCGGCAATGTGTCTTACGTCTTTTTCCGTTAGAAAAAGAAGCTGGTGATTATTAACTTCATAGCCTTCTCGAATTTGGATGCTTATCGGTTAAAAGTTAAGAAGTGAAGTTATCTTTTGGCTTTAGTAACTCATGATTAACTTTAACCATTGATTAAAAGTGAAGTGTTTGGCGCCATTTGGAGTTGAGGTACTAGTTAGTAAATTACGTGTAAGTTGGTAACTCGACATTTAGGAATAATTTGAAAAATAGCAATTTTGTTGGTAATAGTGGTGTCAAATATGACAATAGTAGATATTTATATTTGTAAAATTACTCAAACAAAAGGTTGGAGTTTTCAATATGAAAAAATAATGTGCTTGAATTTAATAAGAAAGTACAAGAACATAATATGAATGCAAGTTAAAAGGAGCGTTAAGCTGGAAGGATAAGGAACAGGCCTGGACGAAAATTGAGAGGAAGTTTAATGCTCACTCAGATAGCTATAGATCTGTAGATGCTTCAAAACGATTTAACACTAATAAAAAGAAAGAAATATTTTTCTAAAAGTTGTTGCATCCATCCCTTCAAAGTGATTTTCCCTCCGATATCTTCTTCTTGGAATCCCAAAGTTTAGTATATCCAAGATTTCCAGGTCATCTTCATCTTCTTTAAAATCCAATAAATTCATATTTTATTGAAATAGGAGTTTATCTCGGAAATTCGCCAAGCACTTCAGTTGATTGTCATATTAACATAACTTTAATTAATAATTATAATATACCCTACCTTATCTGTGGATTAGATTTAACTATTAATTATAGCGTTAACTTGAAAATAAATGTTGTAACGTTTTTATTTCACATTAGAATTTTCCTTTTAAAATTTGCCCCAACTGCCCGTTTGTGACGCTTATGGTCTTCACATATAATTTGTCACAGCTAACTACAATATTTAGTGTACCATAAATTAACCTACCTAGTTGGTATAATTTTATTACTTATCTAGTTTTTATTTTCGATAAGAGACTGGAAAATATTTTATGTTAATACAAACTAATGTATATTTGGTGAAGAAGAAGTACTCGTTCTTCTTGTTCCATCCAGCTTGCCATCGGAATTTTCAAGTTCTGTCGGGATCGGTTTTCAATTATTTATTTGGTTGGCGAATTGGTTGGGATTACTCGTTAATTAGGTTCTGGTATTGAGATTAGAAGCAAGATAGATTCTTTGACGACTCATTGGAGTAACAAGGATAGGAATATAAAAATTTTTGTCTAATTAGGATTTCAAAGTAATTTCGTTCTTTTTGACTTTGTCCGTTTCGATGGTAGTTTCGTGGCCTGTAGAATACAAAGTGTCTTTCTGACATCCTATTGAATGGGAATATATTTTTACGGCCATATTAATGTGGATAATCCAGCCTTTATATAGATTCTTGGAAAGCGTTGTTTTTGGAAGGCTAGATCCACATCTCTTTGGAGGATTTTGTAATACTACTTGGGCGTTGTAATCAGGCTTGAACGATTTGGCATGATAGATTTTTTGGTTCAAGCAAGTTTAATAAAGGAGTAATTTTAAATTACCTACTGATTTTGATGACCATACCTTTTTGACGAATACCAATGGAGCTTGTTTTTGTGTAACTGGTTCAGCAGAAGAAGACGGAAGTTTTGTTAACTTTCCAAGGGAACCCTTTTACAAGTTAAAAGGGTTTTTTTCCCTCCTCTTATATATATGGAATTTGAATAATACTGGATTGAGGGACTACCGAGTTACTGGATAATTTGGAGTTACGGATGTTTCTGGGAATATGCAATTTCACCCTATAGGATGTATCCTGGGACTCAATTCTAGTGAACTGCTTTTGGATTTGGGTAAACCTTATCTGCTTATTGGTTCTATTTTATATTACAAGATCTAAGAGAGTTTTTAACCTATTTGTAATTTTAATGGTACTTTTATATTATATGCGGTTGGAATTGACTCGGAAAATCTTAGCTGTAGTTTAGTACTTTACTATATTTTTATACATTTCGGCTCACGCATTGGATCCAACGCAACACGCCTTGACATTTTTTTTTATATGTGTATAACTCGAGGGAGTTTCCTCAATTCTGACTTTATCATATTTTGACGATTTGTTTATAGAAAGTTGGAGTATATTATAAGGTTAACTATATTTAGTTCTAAGGTATATGTTGAAAGCCGGCTTTTTCCACCAACATTTTGCGAACTCAGAGAGTTAAGATTTCGAGTCTTAGCGTAATAGAATCTTATCTTATTCCAATTTTGATCTTAAAACGTTTTAACTTCCTTTTTTTTGAATATTGGTGAACCCGTTGGGTTGTTTTCAACAAGTTTTTCGTTGTCTCCATGAAATTTTTCAACATTACTTTAGCTCATCACTAAACTACTACCAAATTGTCAAACTACTCACTACATTTTGTATATTCATTAAAACAAAAGATTCAATATATGTACAAAGTAATTGGAAAATTGGTTTCTTTCTTTATTTCATTCCTTTTAAGTAGGTTTTTAGGAGTGGGACGCCATCTTATTTGCGGTAAATCTACTTGGCGCCCTTTCACATCTAAATAATCTGGCAGTGCTGCTCACTTGCTTGGCGCGTAAGTGAACCCACGCCGTCTACACATGAGTACTAGCCGCTGGCCACGGTCTGTCGATCTGAATAGCCAAATTCTGTGACCTAGTAGATATTATTGAGTTTTGGGGGTTACAATGTCATGGTGCAAGGAACATTTTCATTTAGTTGGTAATTAAAACTTAACCACAACGTAACTAAGACCGGTGCAAATGGCTGTTAATAGTTTTTTAACCAACAAGTTTATTAATGAGAGCCATTAACAATCGAGATAATTTAACGCAGGAGCAGAGCGAGTGCGTTAATGTTGCCCTTTTTGATACTCGTGTTAGTTACAAAGCTTTTCCGTCGACTGTATCAGTTGTATTCGTTTTTCTCAATATTTAAAAACTGAAAATATTTATTTGTTTAATGGGTAAGTACTGTCAAAATAAATAATAACATTGAAATGTCACAGAGATGGTCGCTGGTTCAAATGTCACTGCTTTCGTTTTTCTTAAAAAATCTTTTGGATGTCTTAACACTAATAATTATTATACTTTGTAGAATAATAAAATAAAACGTCGAAAACTAGCAGTATTCTATACTAGGATTCATTTTTTGTACATTTGCATTAATGTATGATTTTGTCCAATTTTGAGAACGTTAATAGCATATGTTAATACACGGTCGACGGAAAGAATTATTACGAGACCGTCCCTACTTCCCACATTCCCAGGGACATTGGAAATATTAAATGAAAAAATTGTTTGCTGTAATCGGAACAAAAATAAAATTTT
Source organism: Galerucella pusilla (assembly GCA_910591695.1). Classification (NCBI taxonomy): domain Eukaryota; kingdom Metazoa; phylum Arthropoda; class Insecta; order Coleoptera; family Chrysomelidae; genus Galerucella; species Galerucella pusilla. The sequence goes on from CAJUYI010006330.1 coordinate 7,271, forward strand.
CCAACAAATACCTAATTTCAGATCCAACGTATCAAATTAAGCAGGCTCCAGTTCACGAGCTCATACCTGTTAAAACAAATGAAAAACAACGAATTGATTACTATGATGAAGCCCAATCAAGCGACCGTGGTCACGAGCAGGTCAAATTAAAAACAGTGCCAACTACAATTCCAGCTAGCTACGGAATCAGCTACGACGGAAGCTACGAGAATATCGTAGTAACGCCGAGTCCTGGATATTCTAATGGCGGAGCAGTTAGTGCCAATGCAAATTACCAGGTTGGTTAATTTAGTGTAAATTGAAACGTAATTGGTCGATACGATTGTGAAAGAGGAGAGCGGACGCGGACAGTTTGAATACCGAATTTTCTATTTGTCGAAAGTAATTATTTACGTATATTTTGTATCTCTTAACGTTAAATTTATTCTGCTTAAATAAAAAATAATGGATTTTTAGATATTTGGGTACTTAACGTAGATTTATACTAATTTGAATTTGTCACACCCTCTTTCAAGGGTGATCTCCTAATTCCAATGCTTTTTGTATATATTAGATACGTTTCTACAGGGCTGGTTCTAGAGATTTCAGAGCTATGGTTGAAACTGATATTCATGTCTTTCATTTCAATGGGGTTAGGTGGGGTTAAAGAGATATAAAAAAGCTTGAGAGTGTTCGCCTTGCTTAAATCGTCCGGGATTGGTCTTGGCCTTGTTCATTTTACCCACTACTTATTTTTTTACTTTTAAATATCATCATGGCTATTAATTATTGATAATTTACAATAAATTATCAACTATCAGAATTCTTTTTTTTTTCTTTTTTTTTAATTACCTAATATTATTTGAATTAAGAGTTATTGTTCAGTTTCCAGTTTTTTAACTTTTTCTTTTAATTTATTTTTTTGTGTAATGTTGAAATATAGTTATAATCCAGTAAATGAAGGCGAAAAATACCGTCAACATGGGCATCTGGTTAAATAGAGTTGGGCTTAAAACTGATCCTTGAGGAACACCATCGGTCTGGGTGTATAAAGATGAAATGTGGCCGTTTACAGAAACCCTAAAGGATCTTTGAGCTAGAAAATTTTGTATAAGATAAAATATATCTCCGTTAATGTGGTATTGATTTAGTTTGGAGATTATGGCTTGACGACTAATTCTGTCAAAAGCTCCTTCGATATCAAAAATGGCGGCAATAACTTCATATTTGTTATTTATTGAGTAAGCAATATCATTTTGTAGCAGAACAAGATTATCGCGGGTAGATCTATGTCGTCGAAAGCCTGATTGTTCTTTTGGTATAATGTTGTATTTGTCAAGGAACCAAATGAGGCGTTTGTTAATTAATTTCTCTAATATTTTACACAAGGTACATGTGAGTGATATAGGAATTGAAAATGTAAATGGTCATAACAAGAGAATAGCTGAAACATTAAAAAATTTGAAACGAAGATATTACTTGTGCATCGATAAAACAATGGAGAGTCTTTATTGTTATTATCTTAAGTCATTGATTTTGTTGAATTTCTAAATATATCGGTTGTTTCTGAACTATACGGGAAACCAAAACAAAACTAATGCTACACAATATTAAGTATATATTTGTAATCAGGAAATGCAGGGCTATTCAAAGCTAGATAAAAATATAGGGTGTCCCATTTAAAATAGTAAAGATGCATTTTATTAGGCACTCCTTGTATACAAAATTCAGTCTGTTGTTACATTTTTGGTCGGTACAGGTAAAATAATACATCTTTGATTTGAAGCTTTTTTTTGTATTTCTGTAATTAATGAAAATAAGTGGGGGGTCAAAATATAATGAGTACCTCTAAACCTCTAAAATAGAAAAATGAAATGAAAAATCGAAGTACCCGACCACGAAGAAGTGCCTGGTTGAAATCTATTGCAATGGGTGCATTGCGTTATTGCAAACAAAAAACCTCAGAGACTTTTTTGAGTACGAGTGATCAGTAATTTGTTATTAACAAATAAATTGCAGAATAGCAACAATTAGATACCGAAAAAACATTGCCATTTTTTTGAAAAATGTCTTAGCAACGTTTTGGTCATGCGAAAAAGGAAGACCAATACTAAGACTGAATATGCAAGACCAAGACCAAATAGGCAAGACTCAACTGGAAATTTTCACAGTATAGTTTGAGTTAAAATATTTGTAACAGTCTCGACACATGCTTTTCCTAAAACAAAATATGTTTGGTGTTTCGAATCGCCAGTTTGCTTCGATATTACACAAAAAAATAAATAATAATTGAAAAAAAAATAAGAAAGTGGAGAGTTATTTGAAGCTTTTTTTTGTATTTCCGTGTTTAATGGAAATAAGTGGGGGTCAAAATGTAATGAGAAACCCTGTACACCGCTGACCTATTACATTAACCCGTTCTAATAGGCGTATTTCTCGGGACCGTAACGTTTTCGCGACAGGTCGGTTCAAACTTTTGTCTTTGAGTATACTTCAACGGTACGCAAATTCACGGACCGTGGTTAGTAAGGTGTTTTTGGGAGCGGTTGACATCTATAATCACATAACCTACAGGAATATAAAAAAGTTAGTTATTTGAAAAAAAATCAAAAAATTGAGATATTGATTCATTTTGTACAAAATTATCAAAAAATCTGTAAGGACTAGAGATTAGATTATCAAAGGTAATACCACGAGAGCTTCAAATTGTATCGATAATTTTTTCTTTTCCACGAAAACTTGTTAATTTGGCAAGAATATGAAAACAAACCGATTGATAAAATCACGAGTCCGTTAGGACGAGGGATTTTATCTAAATTCGGTTTGTTTGAATGTTTTTGCCCCAAAATAAACAAGTTTGAGTGATGAAAATAAAAAATTATGTGATAAAATTTGAAGACCGAGTTGTATTTGGGAAGATTATTTTTTTCAACAATTTAAAATGTATTAAATGTTCAACATTCTCTTGGGTAATAGCACTAAATCGGTTAGTGTTCATTTTTCAATAAACTTCGAAGCACTTAGTTGTCAATAATGACAAATGTAAAGTAAAATTTTGACGTTTCAATGTAAACAAGGTTTTATCGATGAGGA
>CAJUYI010006331.1:0-13933 GCA_910591695.1 Galerucella pusilla
GAGATGTGCTAGACGTTTTTTTGCAAAGCTAAAGTTTTTACGATGGGTGGAGAAGAATTTAAGTATTTCACCTAGTAATGTGCGAAATAATTATTGTAAGGACATTCCAAGATAAGACGTCAAGTGATAACCAATGCCGTGAGGAGGAAAGCAACAGAAGATGTAGCCGAAAGGCCGTCTAAAATAATTCATGAAGTATTGAAACATAGCGAAGAAATACAGTCACCTCTACCAAAAGCTGTATCGAATATTCATAAATATGTTACAGAGAAGTGAATGTTTCGACAATTAGATTATTCTGTTTTCATGTTCAATAAATATTCGCTATTTCTACAGGAAAGAAATGCCAACGTCTAATCCGTGGCGTCATCCAAAAATTATTAACTACATTCTCATAGTTTATTTTAACAAATACATTGTATTGGTATGCAATAATCCCCTAACTAACAGGAGTTTATCGGATATTACCGAGAATATTACAAAGCTGTACTCCAAATTGACAAAATATTTTACAACAATTTAATAGTAATTGTTTGAAAAAACAACATAGTTACTATAAGAATAATTCCTTTGATTGAAAACGAAAAATGCACACCATATAAGCAGAAAATAACTGATCGTCATCGGTATCTGTATCACTTGTACTTGTACTATCAATAATTGTGCTAGAAATATGTATTTTAATAATCGAAGGATTCAATTTCACCCTAATAACATTGTGTACATTATGATCCATATTCCACACTTACATATACATTTTTTCAACGTGATTGATGCACTTTTGCCACGTTTCTTCAGTAATATAATACTTCCGAATGCATTTAATAATAATTCCTTCACATCTTCCAATTTGTATGTAATATTATTTCCTGCTGCAATGAACTGTTTAATTTCTTCCCAAACCAACTATAATTGGTTTAACTTGGAGTGGTAAAGGCATTCGGGAGTTTAGTACAACGTTCACTTATTTTCACGAAACTTCTACAAATACAACCCTTCTCAAAGACGAGTATTACAGAACTAAAGCCATTAATAAAGCTAATTTGGGTACACAAAGATCATAATGACGAAGCTGTACATTCATATTTCTCAAAATACTTTTTTCCTACCTGCGAATTGGATAACAATATAATAAATAAATCTTCCTGCGTTTATTCATACATATCAAATCGATAGTGAAAGTTTGTTTACAATGCGTAAGGAAGCTATAATATTCGATATTCGTGATCCACCATAAGTTCTCTTTTATAAACTTAGAAATTGTAGCAATCAAATTTTTTTTCATGAGCACCTACCTGAAGTTACTTTTAAGTACAAACCTGTAATATGAAATAAACACCTCTGTTGGGTGGGGAAACTATTGCATTCCAATACTCTATGCAATTGTTAAAATAAACTATATCGTCCAATTCATGGGCGCCCTAAAGAGATACGTATACATTCAAAGCACAGTCCCGCATCTTTTATATGAATTTTATTCGCCATACAAATAAATGATTATCTCGATTGAAATACAAAGAAATTAATTATTTCACAACCGCTCTTAGGTACCAGTGGTACTAGTTCGATCTAATCTACAATAATTTAGTTCGGTCTTGTAACTTCATAATAACTACTTAATCTTTAATTAACAGATAAAAATACATAATATTATGTATTGTACGTTTTAAAATGAGTCCGAATTAAAGTAGATATACTCGACTGAATGATACATCGTCTTTATTTGATCAAGAAAATTTTGCGGCGTGGGTTAAGCGCTCTCGATGTTAGCGTATATATAATTTTAAACATTCGGAGTATTTATTGCGAAATTCTGTTGGAAGTTCATTCATCTTTTTAGTTTTGAGCAAACTTTAGTGACAATTTAAACAAATGTTGAAAAGTGGTCATTGTTATATAATATAACGTTCTATTTTCTCAGTATTTATATCATTCTTTTTATATTTTGTTTTTTCCGTAATTAGGTGAGTCCACGTGAATTCATGTGACAGTCGATGAACATGATGAAAAACAAGCGTTCTTTAAACAACACGTGGTTCTTAATAGTGATTTTGATCGTGTTAGAATTCATTTAATTTCGATTTGGTGATTTCTTCGACATTGTTTTAATCGCTCAGCTATAAAGCTATATCTGACGGTTTATACCTTATAGAAATGATCATTAATTCAATACAAAATTAAAAATCTAAAATGATTGCTTATCCTCAGGACGACTGTCATTAGTGTCGACTTGTCAGTTGGTGTACATGCCCTATTATTAAGTAACATAATGTGAGGTTAGGTTAGGTTCGAGGTGAGAGATTATTCACGAGATGCCAAAAATACATTAGTGGAGAAGAATTAATATTTATATTCGGAGCGGCTTTGTTTATAACTTACGCAGAATAAACCAGCAAGAGAGATAAGGAGACCAATGGACTGTGGTTAAATAATAACAACTATAGCCAGGTCACATTAGTTGATTGAAAGATTGTTTCGAAGGACCACCCCTCAATAGGGGAAAATAGAATACAGAAGAACAGTAAATTACAATAATAATAATAATAATAATAAAGTCACTGTATATTTAAATATCTCAAGGAGATACCGTGAAACCATATAAGTCTTACAACAGATACAAATAGCAGATACCAAAAACAATATAAATTGTCACAACAGAGTCAAATAATTATGTTTTATAACAACAGGTACAAAATTATATTTGTCAAGTATATACGAAAAAACACAATATAAATTCTGATAACAGATTCAAACGATTATGTTTTATACTAGTCAAGACACAAGCACAAGCACTATCACTAGCACTATCACTACTTATTAACAAAATTGGTAAAAAGAGATTGACGTCCCTTTTTTGGACGGAGCATAAAACGACCCATATTCTATCGATTACTCTGAACAAGTAAGTTAACATGGAGTTTACGGAAATGAGGGGGGGATATTGACCACGTTAGAATTAATGATGCGGGAATCCGGTTGAAAGAAAGCGCAAATATTTGAATTTAAAAAAAGGTTAGAGATCAACACATGATGTTAAATGGATTTTAACAGACGCTTTTAAGACTAGTAAGCGAGGTATGCTTAATAGTATATTGAGTTCCAAGTAGTGTCAAAAATGTTACTTTAGTCACGAGTTTTCTGAGTGACTGAATATGTTTTTGAAACTAGGTGCTCAGTATACGTTTTCCACGCTAGCAGAAATATATATAATATTATTTTAATTATATTCACAAACTGACAGACAATAGAGACATAAATCAGTTCTTTAAATAGATCACTTATCCTTATCCGTATACGTAACGTAACGAATATACGTGATTAATCAAAAAGAAGTATAAAGCGAATGTGTTTTAATTTTTAACCTCAAAAGTAGTGAGTACTATTACCTTGACATCTACTAAAAAATAGTCTTAAAGTGACCTTTCGCGTTCCTTGGTCGTTTGGTCGTTGAAAAACGCGAACACGAAACACAATAAAGCAAGCAATACGTACGTTAGGTACGAGTAAGATAAGAGATAGGTGGTGATCTTTAGAACTACTTCAAGTCCCTAATGACCGACGGGCCATTGGAAAATCAAATGTCACAGAACTACAAAAAATTATAACGGAATGTTAAATATGAATTACAGAAGATTCTTTTGATGTGATGTTTGAGAAACAAAAGATAAACAAGATGACAACGTGACCTTTCGCATTTTAAACACTAGTGTTTAAAGTTACGGAAAAATATATTTGCAGTGGCTTGAAAAGTATCTTGGCGGAAGCCTTAAGCTCAGTAACTCAATGTAATAATAGCTATTTACGTAATTAGTGGGATATGGACATTATTAACGCACGCATGTGAAGTTTGCAAGAGAAGGCCGTAGGCCGAGTCGTGTAATCACATAAGTGCGTTAATAATTAATACCGCACTAGTGCGGTAATGTAATCAAAAACGCACTAGTGCGGTAGTATACATCATTATGACACTGAAGATAGTGTCAAATCGTAACCGTTACATGACAGTTGTAGATAAAAACTGTTTTATATTTCGATGATGTTCGTGCTGAAGGCGATTTTTTTACATTAAGACTTCTTTTAAAACCAGTTGATCAGTTCCATTCTATAGTTCAAAAGCATCCTTGTAATATTGAATAAAACCATTTTGTGCTACTTGGGTAGATTGTGCACACACCTAAGCATAATTCACCGAACAAATTTAGCTAATATACAAAGCCGATGATATGATATGAATACTACAACTAATTACGTACCGTACAGTACTATTCGTTATGTTTAATTTAATCTCCGTAAGATGGAGGACTAGCTTATCAACTGTCCGATAAATTGGCGCTGTCAGATTAGGGATGGAAACTAATTCCGAACCCAACCGGACAATGCGATATGAATTATGGATTGTAATTAAATGAACGAGTCAAGCACGACAAGAATGTTTGTTGGATACGTGGGCAGGGAGGGGGTTAGAACGAGTGTTATAAGCTTATGCGTGTGTGAGATAGATTTCACAGAAATCTGTTTTGAATATTGGTAAAGCTGCAATATACGGTATTATTACGAGGCAATGAAGGGTTAAACTGATATCCGGACTTTAATTTTGTTTCCGTATTTGTAGTATTGGATAAGGGTCAACATAAACAACATTACATCCTTAACCTTACATTATGCTTTTTAGGTGCAATGCAAGTTTCATGCTATAACAAAATAAACAGAGAGCATATGCATGTAATCCTTGTCAAAGTGAATTGTAGGCTATATAATTGATTCAAAAATAATGGCAGCCACTTAAGATAAATTGAATTTTGTGTCATATCCCCCTAGGAGGGTGGACCGAAAGATACCTACCAAAATAAACCTACCTATTGGAAAAATTGCATGTATTTTAAATGGAAAGTTTTGTTTTTCAGGATACATTGAGCATGGAAAATTTCGAGCTTCACCCAACAAATCCACATTTGTAAGCATTTTTTTAATGTTACGAAAAGTCTGTTTGTGATAAAAAAAAGCAAACAAGCTTAATTGAAGCCCGTTGAGATGACAATTCAAATTGTTGATCCATTGGGAGATATGGCCATTTGAAAAAGGCATTTTACTGAAAGATTGGGAAAGTGGACTATTGCATCTTATATATCTGGAAAGCAGTGAGAGACAAAAAAAGGAATGAGGAAGATTGTGTTGGCACAAGCTACTAACAATTTACGACCCATAAGAACATCTGTCTAAAGAAAAATTTGGAGAAATAAACTATTTTTTGGTATTTTTCTTCTTCGTTTTCAGGCCAAAAAATGGTTGCTATTTATCATGGAGAGTTTGAAAAAAAGTTCTACTGTGTAAAGTGGTAAATATACCCATACTGATCCTCAATAAGTTCACGTCCTATTGGACCCTTAATAAAAAAAACGGCGAAAATAAGCCAAATTAATTGTTAAAAAAAACATACCCCTTTTTGACCCGTTGTGGAAAAAGTATTGATTTTTGAAGCCTGAGATGTTTTTACCAATAATTTTCTTTTTTTATGATACATTTTTTAAACAAAATATGACCATTTTTTATTCACCATTTAATTCCATTCTCCTTAAAATGGCTGTTCCAGCCTGAAATATTTCAAACTGTTTTTTTCTGACGTAAAGTGAGTTTGTGGCATTTATTCATAGCTTTAAAATGAGTCGTTAAAAATTTGGATATCATTACTCAAAAAAGTTTTAAAATGCAATTCTAGTTATTTTTCTAGTGATAATTCTGCTACCAGCTGTTAAAAATATTGGAGCAGAAACCCAGTGTTGCAGCGTACATCAGTATAACCACAAATTCTCGTGTTTATGATTTGTTTTGTTTATACACATTCGATAAAAATAAACAAAATGAAGAAAAAGTAAGTTAACTGGTTAATTAGAACATCTTTGATTATTTATAAATGCAGTACAGAGACGTTTTAAAATCCCCAGTATTATGCTCGGATACTAAGGAATTCAAGAAAAAGCAAACTCGTTTATTGGTCAGTGTGTTTGAAAATTGAATGGAATATCAATGAATTCGATGTGTGTAATTTTTGCAGGACGAGCGAACAATTCAAACTTTCTTATAAAATGCTGGTGTTTTGTTATAATCCAGAACTTTTCTTCTCCGATAATTGGTTTAAAAAAATGATTTCAATAGATAATATGTTAACACGTTACTACACATTGATGAGTTAAACGTGCATTCTTGAAATAATAGGTGTGTTCTTTTTGACTGAGATCTCAGCTCACTCCAGTTAAATTGATCTGAGATAAAGTGATGTGAGTAAGCACCAAAAAGAACGAATTACTCAATTGAAACGCGCGATCTGCCGACGCATGTGTGAAAGAGATATAAAACATATAAATTCCTATCAGCATCTAATAATGTTATTGTATCCAAAGACGGGAATACAGGAGATATTTACATTGAAGTAGGTGTAAGACAAGGAGATAGTTAGTCTACAACCATTTTCAACATCACACTAGATGGGGTGATTAAAGCAATAGGCATAAAAGGAATGATCAGCCACAGCTCCATACAAATAATAGGATATATGCCGATGACGTAGCTTTAGTTACCAGAGACAAAGAAAACCTAGTGAATACATTCAATAACTCAACAAAAAAGGCAGCAAAGAGAGGGCTGGTAATCAACCAAGAGAAGACAAAATATATGCAAATCTCGAGGAAGACGGACAACGCAGCCACTATGAATATGGGAGATTACACTTTTGAAAGAGTAAGCCAATTTAGATACCTGGGAATAATAATTGATGAGAACAACAGAAGTGCAGAGATCAACGCAAGAATAATCGCCGGAAACAAAGTGTATTGGAAGTATCAGAAACTACTAAGGGACAAATGCATCAGTAGAAAAACCAAGATCAAAATTTATAAAGCCGCAATTCGACCAGTAATAACATATGCCGGAGAAAATATGGGACTAACTGATAAAGACGGAGGAAATCTGAGTTCTAGAGAGGAAAATCATGAGAAGGATAATAGGCCCAAATTATATTCCGAATGAAGGGTACAGAAGGCTATAACTACGAAATAGATCAATACATGAATGGTGAAGATGTAGTCAGACATATAAAGGCACAACGACCAAGATGATATGGGCATCTTCGAAGAAGGAATAAGGACGATCCAATAAGGAAAATCGCAGACTGGAAGCCTGCAATCCAGAGACCCAGGGGACGTCCCAAACTCAGATGGGAAGATCAAGTGATTGATGACCTAAAGAAAATGGGACTGGGGTGACTGGGGTAGAAAAACAGAGGATAGGAAGGAATGGAAGATGATTACAAAGATGGCGAACTCACACCACCTGCTGTAGTAAGCAGAAGATAATACACGGACTGATCCACCTTACAAAAAGGATCAAGAGCTCAAAATGAGCGGCCTAAAAAATAAAAACATTGAAATTAAAGTAAGCACACTGTAACTGAATAAGAAAATATAACCAATTTATATTTTTTTGAATTTCTCAGATTCCAAAGTGCCTTGTATTGAATTGCTACTATGAATAGGTAAAAATGTGTTCTAATTATAACTATTCCAGATCGTTATTGTTTACATTTAATACATTTCATGACCAATAACAAACTGGGTACTCTCTATACCTGATCCCATGAACGTCATCATAACTGGACTGTTACCGACGTTATGTTGAGAGAATTTGTTAATTTGGCTGTAAATTAGATTACGAATAATGAGTATAACAAATTTATTCAGCTCATACGGTTCTGAGGAGCTCTGATAGTGCACCAAATCACATCTTCTTACATTTTTATTGATGAATATCTGTTATTCTATACAGCGGACAGATCGAGACGTGAACGGTGGGAGAACTTCGAGATGCGCGAAGCCACAGTCAGTGTTAAACAGAGAAAGTATTCGGAAAACAGAAAGGCAAACATACGATGATGCGGACTAAGGGGTAGATACAGAGATTTACTTATTGGAACTAATGTGTGATTTAATTGGTATTCTAAAATGTTTATTCATTTGTCTAAAATTTGCAATACTATTAAATTATTTGTATTAAATACGTATTTAAAATGTTTGATGAGTAAAATTTGATCTGAATAAATTTTCTTAATAGGTAAATCCTATAGGTATATTGCATTGTCACATATAGCGATAATAATTATTCTAAAGAACCCAATGTACTAATTTCGCCGTTATTGATTTTTTCCATTATTTTCTCATACTTTTATGATTTATAGAAACAATTATGAGAGCTTGTATACTTAAAACCCGCAGAATAACCAAATTTTTGCACATAATTCGTAGGAAAATACACAACAATAAGTAGGTTATCGTCCCCTTTTAGAAATAAGTACTTACATGTTGAAAGTACCGCTATTTTCATGATATCGGTAATTTTTACCTTGGAATGAAATGGTATCGTGATTGATTTTAGAAAGTTGATAGCTGTGACGGATTATAAACATAATATGGATGACTATATGACATTATAAAGGGAAATGCGATACTACGATACAATACTTGTTATTTTATATCCATGTAACTTGCCTTTATACTCGGATTGACTTTTATAACAATGGCTATGCGAAAAACCGTTCTAAAAATACGACAGTTCATAGGCGTCGAATTTGCCATTCTATTTGAAAAAATAACACAAAATTGTTGGCAGTCTGCCTGATTTTGTCATATAATATGTCAAATTCGATCTTCTGGCTCCTAACCGGCGACGATCTTCATCAGTTACTTTCGTATATATGAGAAATGCATGGAAAAGCAAAACTTTAGGAATTTTGCAGTCTGTATTAAGTTTGTTAAATTATTTCACCACTATTAGACCGCACGGGGTGTGAAAGTAAATGACCTGAATTAAACTGCACCATGCAGCTCCGCTACTGTTATCAACTTATAGCGTTTTCCATTGGCATGCACTAAGTTGGCACCAAGTTCGAGCGTACTCTACACCGGTGTACCGATATTTTGCGCTGAGTGCAGGGTCAATGGAACACCGAAAAGTTGTCAGTTGTCATTCGTCAAATCAAGTTGGTTGTTTTGTGCATGGCCACATGGCCACCTAGTGGCCATGGTTTTGTGGTGGTTTTTGTTGTTTTGATTAAAAGCAGGTGCAGATTCATGTGTCCTTATTTGTTGTTTTATTATTTAACATTAAAAATAATGAGAAAATTTTTATTAAAAGTACATTGAAAGATTATTCATTTCCTAAAACAACTTAATACTTCCAATCACTGCAGGTTCAGTATTTGTAAAATACTCTACTTTTTACAATAATATCCAGTGAAAAATAAATAATTAATAGGCTACTGCTTTTCTTTCGAATTCGCAGCGCTCATCATTCGCCGCCATTTTGCACTCTTGCACTAAACTCGAAACTACCTCCTGAGCAGGTGCCGAAAAAACTGCACTCAGTGCACATTCGCTTGCACTAGTTTTCCAATGGAATATGAAATATATATGGAACACAAATTTTGCACTCAGTTCAGTTTCAGTGCACCCTAGTTTTGTCAATGGAAAACGCTATTATTTAATATGGTTGTGATAACGTTAGGCTTAAACAAACCTTGCACAAACTGTATGAAGTTTGGCGGTCTGGGGTGCAAGTCTCGAATTATTCGAAAATATTAAGAATGCGCAATTAATTTGCATGAAAATTTTCTAATGGAAACTGTTCACAGCTTTCTCGAGAAACCCTCCGTTTTGTGACATTCAAATTTAATTCTATAACGAAATGAAGTAAGTTCGTCAGGAAGCGCCGCCAATTCCAATTGCTCTTTTCGCATAAAGTTGGCAATGCATTTCCCACTCCTCCTAACGGCTGTGCTCATATATTTTTATTATTATATTGTGTGGTGGTCTCTGCATTGTACAAGGCCATATGGATACTGCTATGAATTAATGAAAAACTATATTTCTCTCTTCTTTCATCCTCATTTTTTATTGATAAATTTTACAGATGACGTAGAATGGTTTCAAGAAATGAGGTTCTTATTTCTCAAGCATTGCTGATTGAACCGTATCTTTTGTGCAATGATGTTTTTCCCAATAATCAATTTCTTCCTATTACAAAATTTGTTATCATTTCCTTTACTGGGGTTAGTGTATTGATGTTATTTCTGCATTCATTATCTTCAGTTCAGGATTATTCTCTCAGAGCTTCTGAAAGGATAATATATCTACCTTGTATATAAGCTGAAACTGGTCTACAAGTTATGATGCTTCTTCTAATTACCAACCAGTATGATTGGTTATATCGTGTAGATATCCCAACTCCATTCTACTTAGAAGTGTAAATCAATGTCTTTCGTGGCTTATAGCTGAAGCAGTAGCTGTTGCTTCTAAGTGAACGGTCTGCTGATTGGAAATCATTTTTCAAAAAACTTTGCAAGGCGTTATAATAGGTCCGTTCGTAAAGCAGTAAAAACCGTTAGCAAATGTACAGGAAAAATGCATTTCGTTAAAAGCGTTCGCACAAACCAAACCAAAAAGCAGCCAACGTTCGTATAAAGAAAATATTCGATTTGAAACTGATTGGCAACAGTCAGAATAATTCGCTGACTAATAAGAAATTTTAAGTTGGGGAGAAGTTAGACATGCACAGTTCATAATCATTTTTTTATAATCAGTTTGATAATTATCCGCTGGGAACCAGGTTATGTTAGGTTAGGTGTGTGGTGAGTGGGTCTATAAGGCACTCCACGAGCCGCGGCGGGGCAGGCACAAATTATATGCTCTGCTGTTTCATCATCTTCCAGACAAAGACGGCAAGTCGGATCTTCCGACATTCCAAGTTTTAACAAGGAACTAGGAAGCAGTTGTTTACTTGTTTCGTGTTCGAATTTGATAACAAATATTCGGAGGAAAGTAACTGAAGGAAAAATTACAAAATTAGGTACAGCACAAAGTAGCTGAAGCAATGTATGACATACATTTCCATTTGTGCTTCAGTTTAATTTATGTAGGTAGCTTTAAATTGACTAGAAATAACCTCCCACATTCTTTTCACATTACGGATTTTTGAAGTGCCAGCTTCTAACCTCTACTCCTGACCTATACTTCTAGTATACATCCAGTAGCAGTGTTTTTGTCCATGTAAATGATGTGTTACAATAAATGACCAGGTTGTATTCTAAGGACTCGTTAAGGGGTGCTCTAGTTCTGAGGAATTATTTGTTGTATTAAAAACTAATTCATCGAGAATCAGGAGAACACTTGCTAAAAATGTTGACAACAGCTATGATGCCAAAAATATACCTTCTACCTTTTTTCTGTAAATACCAGCTTTATAATTTCAAATATTAATATCACAACTGAATAAATAAATATTTTATCACAAATTATTTTTATATTGAGGTTAGTATTCGGCTTTCGGCACGGTTTCGTTCATCTATACTGAAAATTGGCCATCAGGTAGCGAAAATATCATACTTGCGTTCGTAGAGTGGAACATTTCCAATAGAATTGAAACCATTCATGTACCGCGCATGCGTACATACATAATAATCAGAAATTGGTAACCGTTAGCAAATTATGCTCTACGAACAAACCTAATAGTATTAAACCTTAGAACATAAAACAGACAGGAAGGAGTCTTGTCACTCATAAGCTGTATAAAAAAATGCGACGGAAGTCGCCATTTGCAACACCCTAATTATGACTCATTTGTGAAGTTGACGTTTACTGACGTGGATTGTAGGCACGTTTTTTTACATCATTTATTTACCATTGGTTGAATGACATGCAACGACATGTGGGAGTCATCAGTGGCACATAAAAAACGCAGTTGTTATTTAAATCATCTGACCACTGACAATCTATTTCTATGTTGATTGTTGTTATTAGCAGTTTATCTGATAGTTCCACTTGAAATTTTTTCAATTTCTGACGCTGTTAATAGTGCCGTCAATACCTTGTTACCACATTTTGAATTTATTTCTATTAATTCGTCCATTTCTTTGACTGCTTCAAAAAATCGTTAGTTTTTTTGAGGTTAAGCTGTCATTTTTGAACCACCAAAGTTATCCACCACCTCGATACAACGGTGGAGTGGTTTTCAACTTTGGTTGATGCAACAGTAATAAATGAACGCGTCATTTCTTCAATCTACAATCCACCAATGAATATAAAAACGCAGTTGGTCGATTGGTGGATCTACCGCGGTTTTTTTTGGTGAAAATAAGTTTGAACGAAAGTATTATCGGAAGTATTATTCTATATTCGTATTTTCATTGCTCCCAGAAAATAATAATATTGTTTGTATAGGACATAGGACAGCTTATAGTTTTATATTTAATACATTTCAATAAGCTACAAATTTAAAATTTCACATATCCCATACCCTATACAAACAGTACGCCACTGTGTGTGTGTGTGGAAACAACTATTCGCCATTTTCAACCTCCTATTTGGACGCATACTTATTTGGTAAATGCTCCTCCCTGTCTGTTTTAATATATTCTAAGTATTAAACTATCATCTTTGACATCTATTGATAACACTCTCTTAACTAAAATGACAATTTCTTACATTACATCTACAGTTCTGAAAAACTTTTGATGAAACAAAAAGGGTAGCTTTAAAATTAATTATACACCCTCACAGACTACCTCCTTATATAATTGTCAGTATAATCTTATTAAGTTGGCGTAAACGTTTTGTAATAGCGCTTACAATGAGAACATAAGCTCTGCTCGCTCCGATAAGAATCGAGTTAAGAACGATACGATACTAACTCGTACTGACGACAAAATACATAGAAAATTCTATTCTACCTGTAATTATTTTTCTTGGTTGAATCAGATTAAAATAGGTGCATTAATATTAATAATGACTCTATTGTTTCTGATTCCGAAAGTGAAATAAGCGAGATGGAATAGTTAGAGTGAGGGTGGGTAAGTATTACATATATCTTCAAATATGCAACCTGTATTGCTGATTACCTTTAGAAGGAAGAGTCTATTTTTACATGTAATTGATTGGATTTAACAGCTCCGTTCAGTGTCCCAAGTCCTTATTATTCTCCACGTTTCCATCAGTAGTAGCACATTTTCAATCAATGAAGTAGTTGAATTTGTTTCTCCAGTTCAATAAAAAGCGAATGAAGTTTAGAAATTTACTCACTTCATAAGTATTCCATTAACTGCCTTGTCGTTCGGTAGTAGTGGTAACTCAGGCTGCTTGAACATTTCAAACTACTCAACCTCAAACTCCAACACTAAAAGAATTCGAATTGGGTATAACGATAAACGAGAATCATGGGAAAATACATTACCAAACTTTTATTTGCTCAAACTTCACCTCACACTATTCAAACATTTTCAACCTTTAAATTATTTTAGTTACCCACCTATGTCTATCAGCAACCAGCACAGCGGTCGAGAGGATCTTTTGAAACGCGCCGTGTAGTAAGAATGACTTCCCGGAAAGTTCTTTGTGGCGTTCTCCAAAGTGGTTTTCACCATATTGTGAAGTATTCTCAAGAGATTACCGACTGTTTTCAGTGATGTTAGTTTCATTTAACAAATGCTTATCAAAGAATTTCACTAACAATTGAATACAAAGACTTTCCAAGAGTTTCGATTGTCTTCAAGCCCGTATGCCATTCATTGTTCGATACCACAAATCATCAATTTAAAAGAAAATTTCTCGTGTAAATATAGCTGGAATCGGTGGGAAAGAGAGACATTGTTTCTTGTAATAATGATTTTATTCTAAAAGGTAGAAATTAGACAGTATCTGCATTAAATATGGGTAGGAGGAGTGGCTTTTTAAAAAGTTATTTGTTTAATAAATATGCAATATGACAATATAAAATTGTCAAAGCGAAGCTGAAAACTTTCCAAGCGTTAGGTGATCAGAGGCGTCTACAGAGGTGTAGCGGGATTCTCCTTCGAGCTCAATATTTATAAGTCTGTACAGAAAGTACGAGGAGT
>CAJUYI010006332.1:0-13931 GCA_910591695.1 Galerucella pusilla
GAAATGTTTTATTGTCATTCAAAATTCACAAAAACTGTATAGACAAAATTATAAGTCTATGGATCTAAATAATCTAAGTATAATGTATGCATATCTTTTGGATTTTGAATAACGAAACTTGAATAATTTGAAAAAACGGATTAGGTACTATGGAGAATTTTTAAACAATTTCATTTATACATCCTTAAAAAAAAATTTATATTATATTGTTTTTTGAGTTTTATTATATACAAATATTTAATTTATACACATTTTTTACCTTTGATCTCATTTAGATATTATGTAAGTATTATTATTATTTAATTTATCTGCTATATAATTTAT
Source organism: Galerucella pusilla (assembly GCA_910591695.1). Taxonomy (NCBI): domain Eukaryota; kingdom Metazoa; phylum Arthropoda; class Insecta; order Coleoptera; family Chrysomelidae; genus Galerucella; species Galerucella pusilla. The sequence goes on from CAJUYI010006332.1 coordinate 325, forward strand.
TTTATTCAACATTTTCAGTCTTTGATAATGAACACGTAGTGGTTCGAAAGTTCGGAATTAAATTCTTAAAAAGTACACTTTGGTATTATTGTCACATCCCCAAAAAAACTCGTATTAAACAAATAGTTGTCAAATATTTCTCATTTAATCATCTTTTATTTTGAAAAAATAAAGAAGATTCCTACCCGAATCTATGAAAATTGCTATTTTCGCTTATAATACAAAAAATCATTGAATCCAAAAATGTACGTAAATTAATTAATTTTGTAATTATATATTCTTGAACTTAGAAGTAGTCCCAGCATTTCTACGCAAACCCCATTAAAATTACTCTAGTTTTATCAAAGTTACAGTATTCAATATAAATATTTTCTTGTAAATTCAAGATTCCTAAAATTTACAAAATAATGAAAAGTGTCGTATTTCGTAATTAGGAAAAATTAATTATCCGTAAATTTTATCTACGGAACAGACCTCCTAAATAACAGTTTCCATCCTTCGAAAAATTGTTTCAATGCCACCTTATTATATAATATATGAGTACCTAATTTGCTAAAAATGATTATGTGTTATGACAAAAAAATGCCATCTTAAAGCCGACACTTTCCTCTCCAAAACGCCGTATTACAATTATTTATATCAGCATTATAAATGTACAATAGTTTATAATGTACTCCGCCGCGCTTCAGAAAATAGAGTCGCGCGGATGCGGAACACATACTTAGTTTACCGAATTTTTTCCGGACAAACCATTGCTCGGACGAAAGAAACGCGGGAAACCTTTTTTGTTGCAAAACACTCCCCCTACACGGTGATATTTTTTATTTTCTTCTACCTTCCTCCCAGCGCGAAATATAGAAAAATTTCGAAAAAAAAAGTTTTTTGATTTTTTTTTTCTAATTTGGGAAATCGATAGACTGATAAACATTTTTTATATTAAGCTACATACTTTGAGGTATTGCTAATTACTTGTAGTTGTTACCCCTATCGTCTGGCCTAATTTGTATATATAATATTCTAAAAAAAGGGCACTGGTCTTGAGAAAACAGCTGCACCAATCTTGACACTTTTTTTTCTTGTATTTGTTTTGATTTTATTTAATTTTTTATTTTGTGTGCCCTTATAATAGCAATATGCATAATATTCTTTCACAATACACCAAATGTATCTTCTAACAGTACCAATTGAATATATTTTTGAATGAAATATTCAAAATTTTGGTACTTTATATCTCAATTAAAAAGTGTATTTTTTAATCTTTAATATTAGCTAAAAATAACTGTATTCATAAAAAATTGAAGAGAAAAAAAATAATAAAATTCATAATATTTAGAAAACTAAAAACTAAAAAAAATTAGTTCATTTTATTTTTGTTTTACAAATTACAATTTTTTATTTATTTATTTTATTTTTTTACATACAGAAATGTATGTAATATCGAAGTATACAGATTGAATGAAAAGCATGTCTGTGTATTTTCCCATTTTCTTATTAATATGTTCCTGTTTATAAGGGACATGTAATAAGGGAATGGCTATTAGAGGAATAAGTTTTATTAAGTATGATTTGTGTTTAGCTTGATTATATGTGAGCAGATAATTATATGTAAGTTAATGGAATGTAATATGGAGCACGTGTAGTTGATAGTTATTAACTTGTATGCATAGTGAGTTATAATGAATGTATATTTGTGTGAAAACGACAAAAAAAACACATTTTTCTGGTGTTGATTCTTGAAAAGTATGAAAAGATGATATAAAAAGTTGAAAACAATAAAATTAATTATGTTGAGTCAAGTGTTTTACTATCTCCTATCTCTTTATCACTAGTTTTCCAACAATAATTATAAAAATACCAATAAAACAGATCAAAAAGACTGTGTTAGTACTTACCACATTGGTTAAATTCAGAAAATTAGGTTAAAAATTGGGAGTTGTTTACGAGGAAGCACTACTGTGAGGTAAATATTTATTTAAATGAATATAAAAATAAGTACAGCAATTCTAACACCTGCCAAAAATTTAACACTAAACACGTGTTTAAAAAAACACGTCATACTACACACAACACATTTTTCAAGGTTAGCTCAAATTCACAGAACTAGTACCTATTACTATTTTTTTCTGTGGCTTAACTTCCACCGTTTTTGGTTACGCAACTCACTTCACGTTCACATTTGTAATGATAGTTGCATACGTATAAAGTCCACAAATATCAGAAATAAAAAGTAAATAAGAGTTTTCATTAAATATGTGTAATATATTAGCACGATATTGTAAAGTGGCTGTTGTGTCCCAACTCTTGCATATACTTATTTAAGAAACAGAAAAAATAGGTTAGTTTGATAAAACACGTGTGTTCACAATTTTGTCTAAAGTAGGTAATAAACTTAGTTTAGTTATTTGGTATTATTTTCATTATCCCGGAGGATACACCACAATATATGACACCGTTTTGATGTTAGAGTGTGCTTCATTGGAAAATCACTCGTTATTATATCACAGAATACACCAGCCAAACAAGAAACGAAAGCCGGCGTAAATCCTTTGATGTTTTGGGGGCAAAAGGCAAAATAAGAATCATTTGGTTAAACAATAGCTCATTATTTTATAATAATAGATGGTACCTACTCCAAAAACAGAAGCTAAAACTTATATTTATAATATTTTTCACAATATTTGTTAAGCTGTTGAATTAACTTAAACAATTCATAAAAATAAACAATTATTATTTGAGATTCTTTGGTTTCACTTTTTTGCGTGTAGTAAACATTTAACTTACATTTTTCCAACAATTTTCTCAGTGTAACTTGATCCGTTATCTGTCAACGTCAGTTTGAAGGTCACGAAATTTTGCCTCCAAAACATCAAAGGATTTACGCCGGCTTTCGTTTCTTGTTAAGCTGGTGTATTCTGTGCTAAAAGTCTCTAATGACAGATAACGGGCTTAAAATGGCATAACATGCGCACTCAGAAAATAAATTGTAAAATAGCACAGGCTTCGTTTCTTCTTGGGATAGTGTATTCTGTGATTATATGCACTCATATTTATGTATTCAAAGGTTAGCTCACAGAAATAAAAATATTACTTCCTTTTGTGGGTAGTTTGCACATTGCAACCCGCAATACATAGACAGCTGTCATGCTAGTACCATAGAGAAATAATAGTACTCTATGGCTGGTACAATATAAATTAATGTCTGTGTTCAAAATTGTGCTCAGTGATTGTTATGGATAGGTTGAAATAAAGGAAACAACAAAATACCAGTGAGTACCAAATTTAATGAACAAATTTTATATTTTTACAGCTTATCGATTACTAAAAATTGTGTCTAACTATCAATGTTTTAAACCGAACAATTTTTTAATAGAACTTCCAACGACTCCTAAAAATTTTCCAACTTTAAAACCAGCGTCATCCCCTTGGGGTTTTCCGAACAAAAATATCTCATTAGACTCCCCCCTAATTTGTTTATCGGAATCTTGTTCTGGAATTGGTTCTACCGAATTGTCAGCTTGATTTAAACTCTGCGTAACTGTTGGTAAATAAGTGAAAGGTTCTGGTTTCGTTTCCATTAAACTTCTCGAAATCGGTTTTCGACTGGAAATTTTTGATAAAACTGTAATTTTAGAAACCGGAGGTTCAGGCGCCATTCTTCGTTTCTTCATCAACGGTTTACCCGGACTAATCCCAACTTCGTGATATTCGAATAAATCTTTCCTTTTAACAGGTCTCCTTGAGGAACTGTCTTTTCTCAAGGTTTTTTTCCCCGACAAATGGCTCTCTATAGCTTCTTTTGTTACTCGTATCCAGTTTTTGGTTTCGCTGAATTGTTCGTTGTATAAAATGAGTTCTTCTTCTTGGCACAAGATCTTCATACAACCTTTGTCCAGTATTTCCAGAACTCTGCACTTTCCCAACGGAAAAATACTCACGCACTTCATGGAATTGAGTTTTAGTTCGTCTTTTTTCATTTTACCGAACAAAATTATATCGTTCATGAGAACTGTGTATAGTTTTTCACTTGGGGCAGTTCTTGTACCCATTTTTACTAAAATTCCTTCTTTCACTAAAGTTCTACCTGGTTTTACAATATTAGGTTCTCCGCTTTTTAAATACCTTTGAATTTCCAACAATCTCTGAGTGTTTTCTTGGTCTTCTACTATTTTATTTATATGATCGGCAGCTTCTTCAATCTTTTCCAAACATTCTACAAAAAAAAATAAATAAAATACTTCATATCAATATTTATTTTGTATATTTACCCGTTAACTGCCCGTGGTCTTTTTCATGTGGTTTTGTCAATTGTAGTAAATGCATTAACAATAACTTGTACCTCGGTACTCGTTGAATGGGAGTAATTAAAAGAGCAGAAAGTTTATTTTGAACTTCAGGCCTGGTTTCTTGGTTTTCAACTAATTTAGCAAATTGAGGACTAAGAGATCTTGCATTCTATAACAATATTTATAAACAATAAATTTGAAAAAACAATAATTAACTCACTTACTTGTAAAATATTTAAAATATTCTTGAATTCACAAGCGTAAACTGAATACACTTTAAAAAAGGGAGCCAGTTTTGAAAAAGCATTAACAACATTTTCAGGACTCTCTTCTAATTCTTCAAGAAGTTTTTTATTGACGTTATAAATTGGTAGGATGTTACCAAAAACTGTTTGAAAATCGTCATCTCTGAGCAATTTCTTCTCTTGTGTGGGTTTCGAGAAGAAATTAATGATAATTTCTAGCTGGTGGACGTATTTAATTTCACTGTTTATAATTTCTAATAAAGCTTTTTCTCTTTTATAAGCTCGGTTTTCTTCTTCACCTTTGAGTTTGATTTCGTCCAGTGCATCAAAAACTCGTTTTCTTGTTTTCGAAGTCAACATATTCCTATCATGTAAAACCTTTTTCAGTTCTTGACTAAATTCGATTTGAGCTAGAGGAGTAGATGGTTCAGTTTCCATATTTTTGTTTATGTTTTCTTGTGATTCGACCTTCGTTTTAAATGGTTGTTTTCTTGTACACATTTCTATGTATTTTTTCGTGAAAAGATTCGTGTCTAAATGTTCTAGTTTAACACAACAAGGAGTGTTACACTTGGGAACTGGTACTTTATTCTTCTTAGGGGTTTCAGCTTTTATATTCATTTCATATATAAGTAAAAACTACTTACATTCGTAACTACTAGGTTAAAGGTTAAAGCAATATTTAATACTTCAATATTATTTACCTAAACAGCTTTTAACGTAAATAAACGGTTAATTCAGCATTTTTTTTGAAGTTTTGCTGTCATTGCTGTCAATTATCAATGTCTTCTTTCTTATCGTACACTAGGGGAACATTTTTACCATAGATATCTACCGAAAAGAAGCAGAACTTCTTTAACCTTGATGGAGACTAAAAAAGTGGATTCATGCAAGAAAAAATAATTTAAAACTAAAACTTAGAAGTTGAAACTATGTAAGTTAATGTAGATGTTCATGCAAGAAACTAAGCTTGCCTCAAGCCCTGACCATAGATCACCTAATGGTGATTTATGTTTTATTCATGTTTTACTGTTTACGTGCACTTACATGTTTGAAAATATTTTTATCTAATTCCGCCATGAAATGTGACACTTTAAGTCACTCCTTGACATTAGGTAACGTCACATTTTTCATAACCTTCATAATCAGTTATGAAAAGTAGTTATGTAAAGACTTTACGTAACTGTTTAAGTTTCAACATAACGTAACGTAACTTTTCCATTCGTGCGTAAAATGCTTCTTACAACACACGTTACGTAATATACTAATATATGGCGTCAGTAATATATTGTAAATGTTTCAGTGTAGGTAGTAACAAATTTTGAGCTGAAGTACTCAGTAAAAAAAAGCACTCTTCCGAATCAACTGTGTGTTTTTAAAATTCTTCTAAACATATCAACTTTTGTTGCAGATATATTTCTTTGCGCTTTATAGTTTTATCGATATATTTCAATTTGATTCAATATACCTATACATGTAGGTATAATATATGTATATATGATCTGCAATTTTTCATTTTCCAAATAGCTTTCAGCAACAAGTCATAAATTTTTATCAATTTCAATGTTTTCATGCTATTTTCGTGTACCTTTCGCCCTTTGCCGCCCTTATTGAATTCTACATATACATCAAATGCAAAACACTAAAATATAAAGTGGTGCCTTGTGCCCGATAGAGATGGGACAAGCTTTTCGATATCAAATAACGTTAACAATAATTGAATAATAGTATATTATACACCGAGATGGGAAGAGTTTCATTACTGTCGAGAAGTTAGCTATTATCTCGAGAGCGAGTAATGGGGGCGGGAAGTTGAGGCACAGAATACACCAGCCAAACAAGAAATAAAAGCTGGCGTAAATCCTTTGATGTTTTAGGGGCAAAATTTCGTGACCTTCAAACTGACGTTGACAGATAACGGATTAGGTTACACTGAGAACATTGTTCGAACAATGTAAGTTAAATGTTAACTACACGCAAAAAAGTGAAACCAAAGAATCTCAAATAATAATTGTTTATTTTTATGACTTGTTTCGACAAAGTTTTAATTGTTCAACTCAATTTAGGAATTGTTTAAGTTAATTTAACAGCTTAACAAATATTGTGAAATATATTATAAATATAAGTTTAAGCTTCTGTTTTTGGAGTAGGTACCATCCATTATTAAAAATATTGAGCTATTGTTTGACCAAATGATTCTTATTTTCTATATTGTTATCAAAATTATATGTGTAAGTATGTATTTATGTAGCACTATATGTAGGATAGGGTGAGTCTAAAAACCAATGCAATAATAATAAATTATATATTCATAATATCAGTTTACAATGGAAAGAATTTCAGTAAATGATGATATAAAATTACAATAAGTATGGTGCTTGAATATAAAATTTTTATTATTTATATATTTAAAAGTTACACTTCGCCAGATTCTGAATTAAATTTTACACCCAGAGAAAATGTACTGATATCTGTGACAACGAAGTTATAAAAAAGAAGCGACAGTAAACTTTTCTCCATAGATATCTAAGTTTTGTTGTGTTTTTCAATTATTATCATCCATCACTTGAATGACAGCCACGAATTGCACAAGTTTTTGGCGCCATAACCAATAAATGTAATTTTGTAAGCAAATTTTATCGTTCAAAACAAAAATATATATATATAATCAAAAAGCTTACAACAAAGAAAATTCTTTGGTAAACAATAAAATCACATGTCATTGACAGAAAACGGGCTTAAAATGGCGGCTGTCAGACATGCGCACTCAGAAAATAAATTGTATAATAGCACAAGCTTTGTTTCTTCTTGGGATGGTGTATTCTGTGGTAGAGGTGTGTTTAATATGACACTTTCTAATCTCCAATGACGTTAGTAATGACAGCATTGCATATATGGTTGTGAATAAAAATATATACCATAATTCGTGCTGCTTTTTATAGATTTTCACAGTGTTTTTACTACACAGAACATTCTTTTTATCAGCAGGTGTATTTATTTTGAGCTTTGAAAGTTTTGTTTCATCTTTTAGCGCATTTTCTGTTTATTTCGACCAAATATAGCACTTCAATTCCTTCACTCACTTTCTTCTCTAATAAAAAATAACTGTTCCTTTTACAAAAACCTTTCCAACTCTAACTTTACGAAGTAATATTTCATAAAATATGACGTCTAATGATAATAAATTTCGATGACCTTTTCTGTCACAACTGGGCGTTCGTCTTTCGGTGTCTGGAATAGCCTGGGATAGTCTGAATAAGAATAAAAGCATTCAAGCGACATTTTGTATTTAAATGTTAAAGCTCACGCTATTCAGAACCTTGTTACGTGATCTGTAACTTCATGAACTGTTAGAGTTGATCCCATTTGTTTAATATTTTTGACTCATTAATTTTCAATATACCGGCTCTTTCCAGAACTTGGAGATAGAAGGGGTGATTGAAATTGATGATATTTATCGCGAAAATTGTATATTTTTCAATATTTAAAACGCAAACTTGATGACACTCCATATAAATTAAACAAAAACGTCCTTTACAGACATAAAGAAACTTATTTCCAACTATAACTCATCCACTAACTATCTCCCCTATCAATTTAAATTGCGAACTTTGTATAACAAGTCCAATTACAGTTTACGAGAAAAAAAAGAAGAAGAAACGCACGGGACCATATTGGATAGAAATTGACGCAACAAAGGCAACTAATTGAATACAGACTTCCAGCTAAGGAAAGCTTCACTAGACGCTCGACAAAGGGCCTCGGCATCGTCAATGTCTCTGTAATAGTCATTAACCCACTCGGAATATAGCCAGAAGGGTTTTCCTAAATTAATGACAAGGTACAATCGTTTATTCGTAGCCGGCAGGTATCTTCTTGTTAGCAGCTAGAATCTCAGGGGATATTGTAACAATTCGATTGATCTATTCTGGTAAATCTTACCGCGTGGTGGTCAAATTCAGCAGACGCCAAATGCTTTGTGATAATATTTGTGTTGTTACACCGTTTATAAGTGCCGGTTCAGAAGTTCCCATAAACAAGGCACGCCAGGAGGAAGTTTGCTCATTCCAATATTGATAAAGTCAAAGAATCAGCCGTTAAAGCACTGAGCTGTCGTGTAATCAGTTCCAAAATGGTGTGGGAATGCCTAGGCATACTCAATAAACTAGGCAAAAGCAGTATGGTCACCTTGTCCAGGATACACTGGATAATAAGTATATGGAATAGCAGACCCAGCAAACACCCTTTTGGGGACTCTGGAACTCTTTTGCGGAATCAGCTACAATCTAATATTTGAAGGAATAGAAATAAAGCCGAAAAAAAGAAGGAGATCTGAACATTGGAAAGATCTAGTAGATGGTTTTAAATTAAACTAACAGTTTTTAAATGACTCCACGATATATTTGTAAAAATCTGTAAATTGAAAGTAAATTGACAATTGTTTCGATATAAATATCATCATCAGATCTAGTAGAGCTTAGGCAATGAAAGATTCACTGGTACTTATTTCAATAGGCATTGTTCATTCATTCATGCATACGCTGGGGTTGGGCACTTGAACTTAATCTTTGTACCATTACCAATGTTATTTACCTACTTCCATTCCAGAAGCTTCGTGTCTTCTATATAGACCACCAGTTTATCTGGAGGGATCTTCAGTAGTTGTGATGGTTTTGTTATTTTCACTCCTAAGTGCTTCTGTCCGAGTCTCTCCCAGAGATAAACGGTCTCTTCCAGAGGGCGCCCTTTCTTATGGCGTGGATTTCCGCTTGAAAGATACTTGGGGTTTTTCCCAAGCTTTCAGGCCCGACCACTCCTATCCCAGTTTCTTCTATTGCTTTTGAGCCGTCTGTGTACCATTGAATGGCATTCTTTCCAAGTCTGGTAATGGTATTTGCGTCCCATTCCTTCTTGTTGCTCAATTCCGTAACGAATTTTTTTGAAAAGTTATACTTTTTCATCATACCGTCTTGTGGCATGTCCCAGGTTGTCTGATTTCAAAGAAGTGAGGAGGTGGTTTTTTTTAATGATTCCTTCACTACTTAGTCTGTATCTTGTTTTTTTGGAACGCCTTCCACCACCATATATGCTCATCACAGTTTAATAGAAAATAATTATCTCACGGATTTCAAGGATTAATTTTAACAGTAATTCTAGGAATTTATTCCACAATTTTATACAAGGTTATGAAGGGAGAAGAATGCAGATTGTGTGGCATGGAAGAAGAAACCACCATCCACATACTTTCCAACTGCACAGCACTTCAGAATCCTAGAGCACAGATTACTGGATAGAAGAGGAACATTTACCTAAGTTGAAGCCTGCAGACATCCTAAAATTCCTCCGGGAAATAGGACTAAAGGAACTACTAGACCTGCCCCATATTAGAGACACTTTGTTGTCTCTAGCCAGCTTGTTAAGGGATTCTTTACAGTTTTTCGCCAGATTAGACCTAGGCATTGTCGACAAAATAAAAATTAGTCTCCATCTCTCTGTCACAATGAAAAATGTTTAATAATATCTCTAATTTGAACGGGCTTTTAGGTAGTTGATCAAATATCTGCAGGGTGCACTTTGTCGTGTGGAACGAGGGCAAAGCGGAATGCTGTGTTGTGGTGAAGTAACCCTTTCGAAATGTCCCATAGCGTTAACAGTTCACTGTCCACATACTTTTTCTATTTCCACGATCGAACGACCTTCGAAGTTTCCCACCGAACTATATATATATCGATTCCACATTAAACTCTAACGCGGTTATTTTTATTCGGAAAAAATATTTTAAACAAAAAATTGATCCTTTCAGCTCTCTTTCACTTCTATCGACCTTCTTTACATTCTGAAAAGTCCGAAGAATTTAATATTTGTATCTAAACGACTAGAACACGGGCGACATTATGGTAAAAATTTATATGGTTTCATCTTTGGCGAGAGGTGACTCGAAATGTTACCTGGAAAATGCCTTGAACGGTTGTTTGATGGCTTTTCGTGCTGTATTCGATGTCAATTTCACTCTATCTATTCATAGTGATGTTATATTAAGATACGTTGATATGAGTCTGTTAATAAACGGGGTTTTTCGACTCCATAAATGATTATTTTTAATTTAGGTGACCTTTGATGAGTTTGAATGAATGAATAAAGCTTAATGAATTTTGGTGAGTTTAAATGAAAAATTTAGATCAATTTCAATGAATCTTTATTGGTTTTAATGAATTTTGATTAATTTTAATGAATTTTAAAGCATCCCAATAAATTTTGATGAGTTTAAATGAAAAATTTAGATCAATTTCAATGAATCTTAATAGGTTTTAATGAATTTTGATTAATTTTAATGAATTTTAAAGCATCTCAACGAATTTTGATGAGTTTTTCAGAATTCTAGTAAATTTTTATGAATTTGAATCATTTTCAATGAATCTCAATAAGTTTTAAGGAATTTTGATTAATCTTGATATATTTTAATGCATCTCAATACATTTTGATGAGTTTCTTTTAGAGTTCATGTGAATTTTTATGAATTTAAATCAATTCCAATTAATCTTAGTGAGTTTTGATAAATTTTGATTAATTTTGATGAATTTCAATGCATCTCAATGAGTTTTGATGAATTTTTTTTAGAATTCATGTGAATTTTCATGAATTTATATCAATTTCGATGAATCTTAAATAAGTTCTAATGAATTTTGATAAATCCTGAAGAATTTTAATGCATCTCAATGAGTTTTGATGAGCTTTTTGGCATTAATGTGAAATCTTATGAATTCAAACCAATTCCAATTAATCTTAATAAATTTTAATGAATTTTGATTGATCTTGACGAATTTTAATGCATCTCAATGAATTTCGATGAGTTTTTTAGAATCCATGTGAATTTTTATGAATTTAAATCAATTTCAATTAATCATAATAAGTTTTAATGAATTCTGATTAAACTTGATGAATTTTGATGCATCTCAATGAATTTTGATGAGTTTTAAGAATTCATGTGAATTTTTATGAATTTTAATCAATTCCAATGAATCTTAATAAGTTTCAATGAATTTTGATTAATATTGATGAATTTCAATGCATCTCAATGAATTTTGATGAGTTTTTTCAGAACTCATGTATATTTTTATGAATTTAAATCAATTTCAATGAATATTATTAGGTTTTGATGAATTTTGATTAATCTTAATGAATTTTTATGCATCTTTATGAATTTTGATGAGTTTTTTTAGAATTCATGTGAATTTTTATGAATTTAAATCAATTTCAATAAATTTTAATGAGTTTTAATGCATCACGATGAGTTTCCTCAGAATCCATGTAAATTTTCATGAATTTAAATCAATTTCAATGATTCTTAATAAGTTTTGATGAATTTTGATTAATCTTGATGAATTTTAATGCATCTCAATCAATTTTGATGAGTTTTTTAGAATTCATGTGAATTTCAATGACTATTGATAAATTTTAATGGAATTTGATGAATATTGATAAATTTCAATGCAAATTAATTCATTATAATGAGGTTTTTGGGAGTCATACACATCTTAATGAGTTTTCATACCTTTCAATGGATGTAAGGGAGTTTTAATGAATTTTGATAGATCTCGACAAATTTCGATGAGTTTCTTAGAAATTTAATGAGTTTCTTAGAATTTTAATGAGTTTCTTAGAATTTTAATGAGTTTCTTAGAATTTTAATGAGTTTCTTAGAATTTTAATGGATTTTGATGAGTTTCTTGGAATTTTAATGGGTCATTTTAATGAATTTTGATAGATCTCAATGAATTTTAATGAGTTTTAATGAATTTTGAAAATAGATCGGAACGAATTATAATGAGTTTCTTAGAATTTTAATGAGTTCTAATGAATTTTAATAAATCTTGATAAATTTTAATGAGATTCTTAGAATTTTGATGAGTTTGAATGAATTTTGATAGATGGGAATAAATTCCAATGAGTTTCTTAGAATTTTAATGTACTCAAAATGATTACCAGGTATGATATAAAAATATACCTAAAAGAGCCATATTTTATTTAGGTCTTTTTTTATTTTCCTTTTGTAAAATATTCACATTAATCAATGTATCATCCCGTATAATTAGTACTGTGAAACGAAAATCTATCTAGTCAGAGTAAAATCATTAATTTGTATTCATTTTGTGTCGTTTGATTTACATCTGAAACAATTAATTTTACTTAAGTATATTTGCCGAACATGAAATTTTCGGATTTAATTATTATCTAGCACGCGATCGTAACTTAAACAAAAAAAAAACACTGTTAATTAATGCAGAAAGGATACGATGTCATGGGGTAAATTCGTTATGACGAATCACTCTTTCAAATCCATATACAAGAAGGTTCAAAAAGTCGAAATATTTCGAAATACCATCAAAAAATTAAAACTCGTACTTTATCCAGGCTTCCCAGTTGGATTTTGAAAGTCAAAAGGGTTGTGAAGTGTATAAAAAGCGACATCTATAGTATCCGTTTTTTGCTGGTCACTTTTTTTTAACTTGTTCTCTCCATATCTCGTATTATCCAAAAATTGTAACATTCTTATTTCTCCCCAGGTGAATAAAACAATTTAATTGAATATTTACATTGTTGAAGTTCACGTAACAAAAATATTGACACAAGAATTCCCAAAAACAAAAATCTTTATACTTCTCCAATTTATTTTGAAGATCTCTTCTTCTCGTCAAAACTGAAAACTTGTGTATACCTCCCGAAAATAATTGTTGGTATGAATTGTTTAATGACTATTAATTACTTATTATTCCAATTAAGGCGAAGCTCTTCTGCCTTTAGCTCTAGAATTCTCCTTAATCAGCGAGTTTTTGTTATGCCGGAATCCCAATTTAATAAAATAATTATTCGGGAGCATCCTCGAAAACTTCAAATGAATATAATGATAATATCACCTCCAGGACCGTAACTCGAATAATTATTCCCATTTTTATAAATGTTTGGAGTTAGAAAGTAACCAATAGAATTTGGAAAACAATTATATAAGGTTCTAATGCAACGAGGAAATCATTTGGATTTGTCATATTTGACTTAATTGTCATTAGTTGATATATTAATA
>CAJUYI010006334.1:0-13927 GCA_910591695.1 Galerucella pusilla
CTCCTAGAAGCACTGGATCAAGAATATTCATTTACAAAAATAAACTGAAACACTATTGTTTGAGCACCAAAGAAACAATATCTGTTGGGCGCTAATGAAACAATTAAAGTTTAAAGTTGGATGATGATGAAAAACTAGGTTTTTAAAATTAACAAAAAAAATGATTTTAGGTTGTATTGTAGGTTCTTGCCTAACTAACCACTTAAATTTGGTAGCAACTAGGCCAGTTCGCAGGACTTAGTTACTAATTGATCTTAAACAAAAAAATTAGAAAAGAAAAGAGAAGGCAATTTTAGGGCGCCACTAATTTTCTTTCCTAAAAGAAAATTAGAAACAAAATCAAATTTAAGAGTTGGCTAACTTTAATCTGTTAAGAGAAAAATGAAAAAATACGTTTCTGTATAATAAATAAAACTAAAGAAGTAAAATAATGTATATATTAAATTCCAATTACAAACAAAATAGGTTAGTAAGATATAAATAAAAAAATAAATACTTAGAGTATAGACTACTTTTGAAGATGATGTCGATGGAGATATTATCCAGTACAGCTGGAGAAATCTGCAACTTAGCCTGGGACTGTGGTCTCCCAATATTGACTTATTGTAGTTTCACCATGAAACCGCTTCTGGCAGGTTTAAAAAAAACTTTTTGTCTACCAGGCACTGCTAGTTTTCCAGGTACTGTCGGCTTCAAGATGGCATTTTTTTTTGTCATAGCACAAAATCATTTCTAGCAAATTACTCATATATAATATAAATAATATATTCTAATAAAAAACCAAGTATCTCCATAAAATATATATTATATAGGTAATAAGGTGGCGTTGAAACAATTTTTCGAGGGATGGAAACTGTTATTTAGGAGGTCTGTTCCATAGATAGAATTTACGGATAATTAATTTTCCCTAATTACGAAATACGGCACTTTTCATTATTTTGTAAACTTCAGGAATTTTGAATTTAGAGGCCTATTATTTATCAATCTTTATTTTGATTTGAAATACTAATAACATTATTTTGTTTCAGGAGATTCGGTCGTCCTTTGTGCCGGCAGCAAAACAGGAATATTGATCTTGTTCGTCTGCATTTTGCTGAGGACAATCCAGAAAATTTAAATGAACCCCTAATAATAAGTTAATTGTACTGAAGTGAAGTTCGTGAAGTGACTGAATTGATACTATCTACAGTTCTGTTTATCCATTGTGATTTGAAAAGAATGTGATTTTTGTTGAAGGAAAATCAAAATTGGTGAATTATGCAATAATTTGTTAGTCGTAAATAATTTGAACAATTGAACTCATTTAAACAAAATATATTATCGACAGATATTCAGTTGATTAAAATAAATGGATTTTCTTTACATATTTGTTTCCATTTTTCATCATGCTAATTCATTTAACTCTCATCATGTGGAAAGCATGAACTCTGCCAGCATTGAGATTCCTTGTGATACCACTTCTATATTTCAGAGAAAAGGATAATTTTGAGAGTGAGTATTTTGCCTATTTCAGATATTTGGGGCGCTGAGGGACAATTACTCTGCATTAGCAGAATCTGCATGTTTCACTGTCGACCTTACCGATCTTTCAGAGATGGTTTCTTAGTGCGTGGACTCCAGTTGAAACTTGTGCTAATACTTTGAGATTGATATTCTGCAATTGTCCAGTAGGCTGCGGTGAGTTCCACCCATTCCTCAAGTGACCTCCGAGAACCATAAACGAGTAAATTATGGTATTGGCACAATGGGCTTTTTCAGTAATTTTTTTGTATTGTTTCAAATTAAAGTATTTCATGAAAAAATGTGCCCTCATATTTTTATTTTTTTGAGCTTGATTTCTATCCTAAAAAAATATCAAAAGTACGAAAGCAGCGGGCGGTTTGAACGTGACGTCACTCCTCCATCCTTCGTGACGTCAAAGAGCCTACGACCTTGAAAACGACAGACCGTTATTTACATAGGATTTGTAATGTTTGCTTCCCTGGTTATTTCATTTTGACATTGATATTCTCTTTAATTTTGTATTATTTGTTTTTGTTAAAATAACAATATAAATTGCACTAGCGAAATAAACATCGAAAATCTTGGCTCGAAAAAGCAGAAGCTCAAAAGAAGTTGACCAAAACGAGGAACATTTGCTTCTTTGTTGGGTATTTTGGCCGTAGTATGGCCGTAGCAGCAATTGGCCAGCCATTTTGACAAATACTGCCAACATAACTCCAGACCTCATGACGTCACTTGCACCAAGGTTAGGTTACAAATTACCCTAATATTTGTTTAGTTTTTCATTCAACTTTGTGACATTGTATTGAATATTCGAAACAAAGCTGCGAAGCGAATTCTGCAATACACATGAGTGCCTTAAAAGGTACTTTTAACACGTATATCATACAATATTTTTTCTACAAACGTTCAAAAAATGCAATAATACAGTTTGAATTAAATTTTAAAAACCTTTATTAAATATTTTGACGTTTGCTTTCAAAATTTGACAATTCACTTTTACCAGCAGTGCCATAAACATTTTAAGGCACTCAGTGTCTTAAAGTGACATTCTTAAGGCTTCTATGGAGTGCTAAAAATGGAATTTTCAACACGTTTGTGAAAAATAATTTAAATTTCTTCGAAATGAACGGAGTGTCAAAAGAGACATTTATGCCTCTCGATCAGTTTAAAATATGATTTGCATTTTGCTGAAATTGTTTTGTGAAATTGCCATTTATTACTTTTTATATTGTTTTGTTCGGTTCTATTCATTAAAAAAATTTGAATCTTCTAATTTTTTTGGTTTATTTTGTGTAATGGAAGAAGGAATATATTATTTAGGACCACTTGAATGTAAATAAACAAAAAAGTTCCATCGCGCAAAAAATATTCCTTTTTGCGCGATCGATCTTTTTTGTTTATTCACAGCATCGGTTATCAGGACGGTAGGTTGTGTTTACTGGTCAGTGCGACCTTCTTACTTCTATTTATGTAACGATTCAACGTTCTTATGATTCATTGAAACTAGCTTCAAGGGAATTTATGTCTTTCATTTAAATATCATTGTTAACTTTTTATATTGTCCAAAAGTCATCACAATGGTTTATGATTGTGGATAAAACAAACAAAATCGCTTTAGGAAAAATATATTCGAAAATATGGCTTACGTACATTGATGAAATTTTCCACTCTACTCTTGTAGATTCTCGTTGTCAAAATAGCTGGTATTTTTTCATTCAAGTCATGGGCCATGGCTACCTCAACAAATTGAATTATAACAACTTTTGGAGTAGAAATTCTACAGCAAAAAAAAATCAGAAGTTATTTTTCCTTAGAATCCACTGTCTGTTATAGAGGACTGTCATCTACTAAGACCCGGAAGATCTATTGCGTCTCTTTCATTCCACTTAGTTGATGAGTCCAAGACTAGTAGCTGCTTCGATCCCAAGTCCTGGAGAAAACAGAAGGTATTCGTAGGTTTGAGTTTAAATGAGATTCACCCTTTCATCCAGCAGTCTCCTAGAGATTGTGCCCTGAGAATCTCCTGAGGTTTCTCATTCAAGGCCTAAAAATCTCCATTTTCCATGCTTCAGTAGTTTGAGCTACTTGATATGTCGAAAATCTAACTGGAAAAAACCTCCATTCAAATACTTGTGTATTGAATATACGAGGCTTGTTCAATTGAAACCCATCTTTGGTCCAGGAAAAATTTATTGACAAGTACAGTTACAAATAACTACCACTACAATCGAGGCACATATCCCACTTTTGCACCAACCGATGTATACCCTGCTTATAGAATTCTTGTGGCTGCTGCTGGAAGAATTCTTTCACAGCGTTTTGTACTTCTGCGTCCGACTGAAAACGGATACCTTTTAACGCCTTTTTTAGTGGCCCAAAGATGTGAAAATCGCAAGGCGATAAATCGGGACTATAGGGTGGATGCTCTTATATCCTCCATTTCTTTCGTTGCAGATTTTCTTTCACTACGTTGGCAACATGAGGCCGAGCATTATCACATTTGGAAGGATTGTTAACAACAAACGCCATTTCAAAGTCACAATACTTAAAATCGCTGTCAAATATAAACGAAATAAACAGATCAGTGTGACGTTTGCATACACTACTAATGTTGGAAAACGTCAGTTGAATGATTACAATTGTTTCCAAGGCTAACCTGACCAAAGATGGGTTTCAATTGAACAAGCTGTGTAGGAAAGAACATCCCGATTTTTTTTCCTGAGGCACATATTGGCTTAGTCGATTGCCAGCGATCTTCTGAAGAGTCTTCCGGCAAACGCTTTAGCGCGTCGCTGGAGAAGTCATGGTGCTTAGTTTGCATTGCAGAATCGATCTCTATCCTTTCTCCTCGATGGCAATTCGCCAAACAGCTCAAGCATGCGTAATTTATTTGTTAACAAGACACACCTGCTTTGACACACGTGTTTTTTAGTGCCGTGAACTGTTTCATATCATTTAATGGTTCATTTTCTGTCTTAAAGAGGTGTCGTGTCTCAAAGAAAATGGCAGTAGAATATACAAGTGCAGATAAAGAATTGTTTTGTTTTGTAATTTTGACCTGGAGGGGTAATTCTTTTGATCACTCGGCTAATAGTTGATTGATTCAATCTTCTTAAATCTCCACAAACTATCTATAAATAACTGATAACATGATATTTTGCAAGATATATAACTTACTACATACTTGAAAGCTGCTACTTGCATGAAATGGAAATTTTAATAAAACAGCAATTAATCTAGGAAAGGGTAATCCTCGATTGTTGTAAGGTTCCTGACCCTCGATCATTGGTAATATGATATTGAGCAAAACATCTTTTCTCAATCTGTATCTTGATTAAAATTCCATGCCGCTATATCTTTCCAATGGATTTTTCATATCACGGATATACCTACATTATTTTATGTTTTATGATTGTTATATGCAGTATCATTTACTGAATTATCTGCAAAGTACACGTACTTCTAAATTGCAAATATCTCTATTCACATTATACAAAAATTTTAAATCACGACCCATAACTTCAAAACCGTACTCTGAAAGGACAGGAATTGGCGAACGTTGTCGAATGCTCAAGTTTTCAGTACTAAACAAATATAGATTTTTAAAAAAAATTAGAAAAACTGCTCATTTACTTTCACACGTGACAATAATTTTGCAAACACTTGAAAAGTTTACCGGTGGTACTACTGACCATCTCCCACTGTTCGCCGGCAATTCTCCAAAATATAATTTACTGCGCACTGGTTGACTCTGCATCAAAATTATTGCATGGCGATTGGCGATCCCCCGGAGAGTCGCTGGCGATTGACTATGCATACGGGTGTAAGTACCTCAAATGAAATTATCATTCCGTTGAAGGCAATTGGAGGATTTACGATGGAATTATTCCTTGAGTATATCGGTTTGAGCTGCATATATGAAATGTTTTTGTGAAACAGACACATAATATAAAGACAGTTGACAATGACAGACCCTGTAAAACATCCTTCATTATCCTCACTCTCTCTAGTTGCCAAGTTACGGAATGCGGATCTGTCAAGAAACGAGAAAAAGTTGTTTACATGATTCACAGGAAACAAGCGCAAAATGTTCAGGCAGGACCGGAAAACTCAATTTTCGGTTTTTATGGATCTGGTAATTGAAAGGAAACGGTTTAACGAATATACTTCACTCCACTTTGGTTTCTTAATTACCGCCTACAAGATTAATGGTAAAAAACTGAGCACTTTGATGGGGAGAATTTTATTTCGAGCAGGTACGGTTCTACACACTTCGTGGATATTTCTGCTAATCTCAAATTTTTAACACCTATGATTGAAATTGAATACAACTGCAATTATTGAAGGTGAGAATAATCATTATAATTGGTCCCTTCCATTCGAACAGGTATTATAATCTCATTTTTCGTATACTTCAATTAACAGTTTTCGAAAACAAATGGTAGATAAATAACATCAATAATATAAATCTGGAATAAACAACAATAAATAACATCAGTCACACAGATCTGGAATGAACAACAATAAACACAACAAAAAACTGAAAAAAAGGTAGAACGTATCGCGGGACACACGGTAGGAACTTCAGTTCCTTTTAAGCAAAACTTATGTAATACATCTGACGTTATAGATAAACAATTTGCATATTCCTCGGTGGTCGAGTAGTAAGCAAACCAGACTCTCACGCGGTAGACCCGGGTTCGATTCCCCGTGAAGAAGTTTTTTTTATTGTTAATTTTATTTTTAAATAATTATTCAGCTAATAACGACAACAGGTAGAAGTTTGAAATATTTAGCAGAATATTCATTATTATGGATAATGGTACGGTACCCTTCATGAGGGAGTCCGACTTGGAACATCTACTTATAACAGCATCGTATATTTAAAAAGGGAAACCGTAGCATTATACAAATTGGACATTCAAGAACTATACGTTTACTACAAAAAATCTAGTGGAAACATGAAATTGGATTGTTAAATTTTCAAGTTATATTACAGTTTATAGAAATTTTTATTCTCTAGATTTTTTCTTAAGTGGGTCGTAGAAAAAATATGCTGTTTGACTCGTGTGGATTGTCCATATCGCACTTGAAAACTTTTTTTTCGAAATTTTACAATATTTCGTGCTGGGAGGAAGGTTGAGAAGAATGAAAAATTCCGCCGTGTGAGGGAAGTGATTAATTAATTTAAACATATTTTCATTGGAAGAAGGTATGAAAAGAACTATATATCCTAAAATTATATATTCATCATTTTTTATACATTTCCACTATATACAATTTGTTCGTGGAATATCAATCTTCATATTACATGAATATCAAATTTTATTTTGAAAAAATAAAGGAGATTCCTACCCGAATCTATAAAAATTGCTATTTTCGTTTATAATACAAAAATCATTAAGTCCAAAAATGTATATAAATTAATTAATTTTCACATCAAAATTACTCCAGTTTTATCAAAGCTACAGTATTTAATATAATATATGTATATATTCTTGTAAATTCAAGATTCCCAAAATTTACAAAATAATGAAAAGTGCCGTAATTCGTAATTAGCTAAAATTAATTATTCGTAAATTTTATCAATGGAACAGACCTCCTGAGTAACAGTTTCCATTTTTCGAAAAATTGTTCCAATGCCACTCATTATATAATATATTTTTTATTGAGATAGGTACTTGGTTTTTTATTGGAATATAATATTTATACTATATATGAGTAATTTGCTAAAAATGATTATTTGCTATGACAAAAAAATGCCATCTTTAGGCCGACACTTTCCTCTTCAAAACGCCGTATCACAATTATTTATATCTACATTGTAACTGTACCGGGTGGTCCAATAAGCCGATCTCTCGGCTATATATCAGAAACTATTCATGTATTAACTTAGGAAAAAAATTCCTTAGGAAAAGTGGACAAGAGAAATTGTTGGAAATTACTTTCAAGTTTCTGGGTTAACCGCTAGGGGGCGTAACCTGTAAAGAAAAATCTGAAAAACCAGTTTTTTGTGAAATATGCCCAATTTTACCCAGTGTTAAATAAGTAAACTGGAAAAAGGCGCGAAAAATTTAGAAAAAAATAGATAGTGTTACCTATTATTTATTTAAAATAATAAGGCAAGATAAATTGCAACGGCGACTCAATGTGGAGAGCACCTCAGGTGTGAATTCGGAGACCAAACGAATATCAATTCAGGGAGTAGTCTTACCGGTTCGCGGGTAATCCTACTTTATTTAAGTTATTGAAGTTATATTGAAGTTAATAAGATAATAAATGAAGTTAAGAAACCAAATGAATTTAATAAGTGAATAAATCAAGTTAAGAAATGTAATTAAAGTTAATCAAGAAAGCTAATTGGGTGCCACTCTGAATAATATTAGTCGACTTGTTTTTCACCTCACCACTCTCTATCAACAAACCTGGAAATGTTGGAAGAGAAGGAATATGAACAACGTTGTTAAATTTACAAGTTGTATAATGATAAAAAAATATCACAATAAGATATAAAAAAATGATGGTTTTGTGTGTTGAAGCACGTTGGTTTTAAAATGGTTCACTTGTTTACTTCCCTTAATTTTCCACGTGTCTGAGATGAAAACTACTTCGGAATTGGCAGGTACAGGTCTCAGGTACAACTTCCAGGTACAAAGTCTCAGGTATGTCTCAGGTACTAACTTACAGGTACGAAGTCTCAGGTACCAAGTCGTAGGTAAAAAGTCGCAGGTACTAAGTGCTAAGAAAGATACATTGTATCAGAAATAGTTACAATATTTTTCATGTAAAATTCAGGATATCTGCAGTAATTCGTTTTTACAAGTGTTTAAGAAATTTAGAAATTCATTTAAGAACGTTGTTCATAAAAAAAATATATCCTGTATTTTACTATAAAAAAAACAAAAGAAGCAATGAAGAAATGTGATATGGTATTATTAATTATTAAGGAAATCTTATTTATTTCCATTCATCAAAGAAATCAAAGAAACAATATCTAAATAATATAAAAACTCAATTTTACTACTTATTTCAATCACAGAAGGCGATAAAAGAAATGTAATAAAAAAATGTGGTCCAGAAATATAATATTCTAAGTTGGTATTTAGATTGAATTAATTAGTTAACTGAATATACATATTTTATAGACTTCAACTATATACATGTGAATATTTTATCACCTGTATAAGAAAAACTAGAAAAAGAAAAAGAAAAAGATAAAAAAAATATCATTGTATGTGTGTATCTGGCGCTTATCATTAGAAGGGAAAACTATAAAGCAAAAATTAAAAACGAAAAGCATATACGTAAATGCAACTTACCATTCACATTGAATGCACTTTAGGAAAGATAAATTTTGATGTAAATCTCTCACAACAATTTAAAAATTCTTAACCTTATCGGTTGATGGTTCACAGGAGAAAAAAAGCTTATTTTAACTACTCGCTATTAAATTGAACCATGCGATGAGCAATCGACATACGTTACATATTTCTCTCCTGTTCACATGCTCCGCTTCGAGAAAGAATTTAAATATTAACAGTGTGT
Organism: Galerucella pusilla; assembly: GCA_910591695.1. Classification (NCBI taxonomy): domain Eukaryota; kingdom Metazoa; phylum Arthropoda; class Insecta; order Coleoptera; family Chrysomelidae; genus Galerucella; species Galerucella pusilla. The sequence goes on from CAJUYI010006334.1 coordinate 9,052, forward strand.
TCTTAATTTCTTTCTCTGTATAGGAGAGGAGAATTGAAATATTTGACCAATATCAGTGTATACTGAACCTCACCAACGTAGATTATTCGTCGCACATTAAATGTAAAAATTTTGCCTTTTAGCGATGATCGGTGCTACAGGTTTTCGACGAGTATCACATGTTGATAAGGAAAAAGGACTGGCTACTCGCCGTCCGGTAGATATTTAAATATTCCAATGATAGTGGTCAAATATAACGTTACAATAGATTGGTAAACTTTTTTTCATATTAATCTACATACTTTGAGGTACTTATGAAAAAAAGAATCAACCGTATTGCTAATTACTTGTAGTTGTTATCCCTATCGTCTGGCCTGTATAAGATGTACCGATACTTGAATATACCCTGTCAATTCTGACACTCGATAATTTCAAAAATCTTCTCTCCTTAGATTCAATGGTGTTTTTTATTTTCTCTTACCTTTCCTCCAGTGCGAAATATTGGGGACTTTCGAAAAAAAGAAGGTTCTTTGATTTTTTTATTCAATTTGGGAAATCTATAGACTGGTAAACTCTTTTTTATATTAATCTACATACTTTGAGGTACTCATGAAAAAAAAAAAAATTTTCATAGTAGTCTCCTAAATATAAATAGAACAAGCTTGTCGCAGAACAGCCTGTATATAACTGCAAAAAGTGGAAGGAATAAGATATCGCATTAATGGGTCAAAGCAGAGATGAATATAAATGTCGAAATGGATTATTAATGTAGGCAAAGTGTCGGTCTTGACATTAAAAGAGCCGTGGAAATGTAAACAGACCATTGAGATATTATGTTTACTTTATATCTGTTTCATTTTACATCTGAAGCTTTTGGTTTTCAGAATTAAACTCAAGGTCTTTCACAAAGTGCTAAATTGCTAAAACCATTAGAACGACGACGGCTCTTTTATGCGTTTTATGTTTTCTTTCACACCAATAAAACGGGTTAACAAAAGATCAGGCTTGTTTGTCAAGACTTTTGGAAAAAAAGTAATTAAGTCTTTTTTATGATAATTTGGTTATAAAGTAATGAGTGTAGGAGTATATAGTATATACAAAAAGTACGAGGAGTAATAAACCCTAATTAAGTATGCAAAACCTTTACAGGGAGCACCATGAAATTTTTGATAAATCTCTTACTTTAAATTACATTTCTTCCGTAAATCTAAAAACCAGGTAGATCGACCCCGTATTTGTTTCAGTTGTAGCAAAGTTTAGGGTTTCTTCATTGTTGAAGGATTAGCAGATAAGCAATATAGCGCAATGCAGTGGTGTGTATTTTGGGAATAAAATACGTTTTAAATTATAATATACTTAATAAAAAATGAAAAGAAATAATTATTGGAATACATTTATTACTCACATTTTATTCTATATCCGACTTGGAAGAGGAAGAAAGGGTCGATTAAATCATCACAAATATTGTAATTTTCCACATATTTGCCTCTACTTTGATAACATGCTCGATACAGTTTGTCCAATTTTCCTAACTAACATGACTTACAGCACTCTCAAACAATTTCACAACATCGTTTATTTTGAAAGTAGTATTTTTTTTCCAACTTCCTCCTTTACCTCAGCCCATATTAATTCTATGGGATTAAGTTCGCAATGATAAGGGGGAAGTCGAAGAACTGATATACCACGAGAAGAAGCCATTTCTTCTACAATGTAGGTTTTGTATTTATTCTTGTTCATTTTTGCAATTCTGTAAAGTTCTTTCCTTAGTGGATCTTTTGGAAACTTTCCCAGATGGTGGCTGCAAACCTAACGACAAACCTTCCACGAATGCCTGCCTTCCTCTTTTAATGTTTTCATCTTGCCAAGATTTGGAAACTGTATATCCAGCATTTATCCATGTTTCGTCTAAGTAGAAGATTTTCAAATTTTGTTCTCTGGCATGTCGAATGCTTCTTAAATAGTCCCTTCTCCAAAAAACTATTTCCGGTTTATCTATCAAGAGAGATTTTCTATTATGTTTTGTATATCTGAAACCCACATCTTCCAAAAGTTTGCATAATGTCATTCTGGAGAATTTTGGATAGTCCGTATCTTCTTGCACTGATGTCATAATTTTGTCAAGTGTTGGAATTTCCTTTCGTGAGTAAAGTCCATGGACTTTACGCCTTAGTCTTTGTTTTAATTTGTTTTAAAAATACAGAGATAGCGGTGTATATTTTCACCGAATTACTATTCGGTGACAATTTTTCACAATACTCGTTTTTACCATCAATTGTTAATTTAGATTCAACTTTTATAAAATAAACATAAACACGTGATAAACACTATATAGACGGAGATTTTGTTAGGTTAACTTGATCGGCATACTTCTCTCTGTCCTCAGGCCAATTTGCTACTCTCGCGCCATCTACTATTGGATGCGGACACTTTTTCGACATTTTTCCTATATAAGTTTGTGCTCCTTATATCTAGTCTCCATGATACTAATGAAACTGATGCAGTAATTTATGAACGATAAAGCTACTGTGTTAGCGAAACGCGTCACTTTATGTTTAAATACAATGTAGATTTAACAAAATAAAATTGTTTGATTTCATAACTTACTATGGATCTACATCAAGTAAAAGCCTCATCTATTCAATTGATGCAGTAATCTTCGCTTATGTTTTTTCTGTTATTAAAAAAAGTTGAAAATATCTTGTTTAGTTCCGGAGATATCGCGAGGTATGTGTGAAAAGGTAATGAAACATAATTTTGACAAATTTTTGACCAATTTCGCAGTAAAAAGTGTTGGCCCTATCAAAAAATGTAATTCTGATTTCAGACGGCCAGGGACCTACTCTATCATTTTGTGAAGACCACGTGGGATTGTACATTGTGGTTGTTCATTGAAACCTTTTTGCCCCTTTTTCAGTTCACCAATTAGTTTTCATTTACAAAAGAGGATTTCTTATCAATTCGTTCTTGTGCGACATATTATAATAATAAAACATCACAAAGCAAAAAAATTGAATCACTCCGTTATTTAATGTTTTTTCGTTTGAATGAGAACTTTTTCACCTGAAATAAAATTCCAAATGCAAGTTTCAAGTCCTTTGCTACGTATTTGATAATAGTTAAATCGCAAATCGGCCTAACAGCTGTTAAATTGGTTATATTAAATGTAAATATCCTGTGATATTTTAAATTATTACGTACATCAGTGGATTCAATATAACCGATGTAGGTCAAATTAGTGGATCGTGAACACTGATTGCATGCAGATTGCAGATATTGTCGTTGAACAAACCAAAGCTCATAAATCTTGTAAACGAATTTTCGCAATTTAATTCGTTCTGGTTCATGAAATTCAGCTGACGCTTTTTTATAATTTTTCATTTTGAGCAGGTGAATAGCAGGTCTGTTTTCCATGGAAATAGAAATACCTGTCACAGAATAACTACATTACGGTCATATTTTCCACTATTGGCGAATTGCCTGGTGAACTGTTTTTTATTATAAAGTCGAGAAAGCATTGTATTCTGTGTGAAATTTTCAACTTTAAAAATTGCAAAGCGCTGTTGAGCCATCATTAGTGCGACACTCGCAAGTAAGTAATAATAGTTGTAATTATACAGGGTGGGGCGATTTTCTGACATCGGGAGATTACATTGTTGTGGTAAGAGATAAACTTTAAAGTTTTGTGTGAGCTAATACAGCTACTTAGGGCACATTTTAAAAATATTTTTGATTCTACAGGGTGTTCCAAAACCATGTAGCAGCACAAACTTACATTTTTTCAAACGAAACGTACTATATTTTGTTCAAGAATCGAAAAGATCTCACCGAGAGAGTTACAAAAATATAGCATTCTAATATTATATTATATGGGTGTTCTGAAAAAATATGGCCAATTATTGGCAAAAAAGACCTCCTTTTTAACACTCTGATAAACGGTAAATCAAAATAAATCAACAGGTCTTTGTATTCAATTGTCATTCACCTATCGTTGGCTGTGCTCAGTATCAATTACTTTTTTTTATCTGTGGCTCCTTTAATAAAGGGTGAAACAAAACGCAAATCAAGCAATATTTCAAATTTTTTAAATGAATCACCCTATAAGTCTTTTTACAATTTGTTAGTACAATTAATAATCTTCTAAACGATGCAGTACATTCAGGGTATAAGTTGATGGAAAATCGTTGATATTTCATGATAATAGTCAAAAAAAAAATATTTCACGTAAGTGCACAAATTACTTAAATGGTATTAAATTTTTACATGCAACGTCATAAATTTTAATCGTAATTTGCATGCATCTAAAATATCTTTCACTTTCACTCTTACCATTAAAGGAAGAAAAGGCTTAATCGGAATTATGTTGGAAGCAATATTTTTGTTTACTGTGAGTAGGCTAATGACATTATAGAAATAATAAATACAAAAGCAGTTTGCAGTCTTTATAAAATAATTAAGTCATCACAAACAGTATATCTTAGTTATGTAAGATGTAAGATTGTATTTATTTTCCAACTTTTTCTATTTTCAAGAAACTAACAATTATGGAAACCAACATTATAAAAACACTCACATTCAGGTACATAAATAAACATTGACATTTCATAAAAAGTATAGTTTATGCTGAGTGTTTAAAATGCTCCCTACTTGGGTATTTGAGAATCTATATTTCTATTGGTCAATTTTTCAGTTTCATAATGAAAACCAGTGGTATAACTGAGCAGTATTACTTATGGGTTACGGGTTGTTACCAAACATTTAAATAAAGAAACATCAAAGATCCTTTATTTTGCCAATTTTGAATCCACTTTAAGATACGGCATTATTTTCTGGGGTAGTTATAGCTACTCGGAAATAGTACATTGTTTACCGGGTAGGAAAAGCTTAACATTCCTGG